>JASCZW010010429.1:0-36816 GCA_034211315.2 Aedes japonicus
GTGTTTGCATCATCCCTTAACTATGCACAGATAAAAAGAAACATTTAATTGTCTGCGTTATTTAATGCACATAAAGGAAACACTAGATTTGGAAGAAAATAACGGGATATTTCATGTAAATTTAAGCCAGGTAACGCCTGAATCTAGCCTACTGTATGAAAGATTGCAAACATTGTTGTATGGCTCATGAAAGATTGCAAACAATTTCGTTGTTTACGCCTCCTTTTGCTTGCAATTATACGAGGGGAAATTTTACGCGCCTGTTAAAAAAATTGTCTGTGTATTCAACAAAAAATTTCACAGAACTTATTGATTTAAACTATATTAAAATAGTTGAAATGTTTTTATCAGTCTGCCTTCAATCAATACATTAGAATTCCTTCTTTACAGATGTTGGGCGATAAGACGAATCGTTGAGTTTTGTTAATTTATTTCCGGTAAACAAGAAACGAGAATTACAAAATTCCTGTGAATTCATAATCGAATTAGTAAGAGATAGGTCTCTAACAAGATGCACTTACTTTTGGTGATTCGCTATCGTTTTTCTTATTTGTTTAATTTAGTTGTGTATTAAGTTGTCTTCAAATGTAGGTTTTTAGCTTATGATAGCCTAAATAGATTAGGAAATTCAATTAAATTCAGCTTTAACTTTAATATTTAGTTCAATTCACTTTTTCCTTCTTCTTACTTTTGCTTTTAGATTTAGTTTAGTTCCTTGTTTTTCTTTTTCGTGATGTTGTTGCTTCTTCTGTTGTTTGATTGCTTCTGCCGTAGCTGTTACCGTGAAGAGAGACGACGAAGACGAAGGCGATGGAGGCAGTTTCCTCTTTTTGGCTGCTGGGAATCGACGGTGGAACTAAAGACCGGTGCGCCTCCGTGACGACCAAAGATCAGAGCATCCGCCGGAGAAACCAAATCGACTTCCAATACCACCAACGAAACGATAGACCGACGGTCGATAATTTCAAATCTAAATCCCTAATTTACTGCGTTCAAAAACATCAATTTGCAAGCCCAAATTGCAACGCCAAACATTCACTCGCGAAAAGCAGATTATTTTTGTTCTCGCTCGTAATAGCACTCCAAATCTTTGTTTCCACTGGTAGTTTGTTTTGATCGATCCTCCTTTCTCTGACCTTTCGCACTCTTTACAATCCCCTGTGCATGGCTTGGGTGTGGATACGACTTAGCAACGTTAGCAACAGTAGTGATGTTGTGGCTCGTCGAACCGTGTACGTGGCGATTAACAACAGATATTGTGGAATATTTTAAAATATTTAAAGTCATTTAATAACAATATTCTACCACATACTCTATTGTATTTTCTTTCTTCAATACCAACATTTTTCTTCTGCACAATATGAAAGTTACAATTAATGGTATCCTTCATGTAAATTTTACTCAGATATCGCTGCAGAAACCAACCGACTTCCAATACCACCAACGAAACGATAGACCTATTTGGTCGATAATTTCCTAAATCTAAATCCCTAATTTACTGCGTTCAAAAACATCAATTTGCAAGCCCAAGTTGCAACGCCAAACATTCACTCATGAAAAGCAGATTATTTTGAAGTGACCCAAATCTTTGTTTCCACTGGTAGTTTGTTTTGATCGATCCTCCTTTCTCTGACCTTTCGCACTCTTTACAATCCCCTGTGCATGGTTTGGGTGGATACGACTTAGCAACGTTAGCAACAGTAGGGATGTTGTGGCTCGTCGGAACCGTGTACGTGGCGGGATTAACAACAGATATTGTGGAATATTTTAAATATTTAAAGTCATTTAATAACAATATTCTACCACATACTCTATTGTATTTTCTTCAATACCAACATTTTTCTGCACAATATGAAAGTTACAAATTAATGGTATCCTTCATGTAAATTTTACTCAGATATCGCTGCAGTCAGGTCTGTTGTATGGAAGATTGCAAACAAGGGTGTGTGTTGTATGAAATATTACTAACAATAACGTGGTTTACGCTCGCAGTTTGAAAGAAACATTTAATTTTCTATGTTACCTAATGCATTTGAAGGGAATGCAAGAAGTTTGTGCGATAGTTTGAGTAATTAAAGCTCGATATCGCCTAAATAATTTAATGTATGGAAGATTGCCAACAATGTTGTTTGGCGTGTTAAAGATAACAAACAATTTCGTTGTTTGCGTTGTTTTGTTAATTTTTTTGTGTGCCACAGAAACTCAAAAGTAGCAGACCGACAAACTCATCGGATCATTAAACTCATAAGAAAGAGCAAGATCATTTCAAGTGGAACCTGAAGCTTCTGGAAAAGGACAAATGTTCCGCAATACTACATCCCTAATACAAACAAAAGGATACAGAAAATTTAAGGCCCAGATTGTGCCACATCGAAATGCAAAGCAGAATTTGAATGAAAAAAAATGCTCGAAAAAAGTGTAGGAAAATGGGTTTAACAAACTAAAATTGCGTAGTTATGGACAACACAACGTGCTGCCTAGAAGTTTCGAACAAATTCCTGGGCAGGAATTGTATTCCTCGGTTGACCCGAAGAGCGCCCTGGAAAAACTTAAAATCAAAAAGAAGTTTCGCCAAAACAGTGCTTTGCCTGACAAGCAATCTGCAGTTGTTGGCTTAAGAACGATACATTAAATACTTTTGTGAGCTATATTTTGGCCGGGCTAGGCAAGCTGTTACTGCTCAAATGCCACCAATAGTGGTCATTAGCGTCACATTCGTTCTCAAGAAGACGAATCCGGCCAATATTCCAGAGCTAAAGCCAATCAAGAAATGGTCGATTGTGATGCACACTTAAAATATTTCATGTAGAAATGCAGTTCAGGAAGCAAGTCGGAAAATAGTTCGTGCAAAAGACAATGGACCATCACAGATAAAAAGAAACACTGAATTTTGTGCGTTATCTAATACATATAAATAGAATGCTAGATTTGTCAGAAAATAATGGGATGTTTCATGTAAATTCAAGCCAGATAACGCCTGAATCTAGCGTTTTTTTTCTTAAAGGTTGCAAATATTGCTGTATGGCGCATGAAAGATTGCAAACAATTTCGTTGTTTACGCCTCCTTTGGCATGGAATTAAACGAGGAAAATTTTACGCGTCTGTTAAAATTCATTATTTTTTACTGTGATGCGAAAAATAGTTCGAGCAATGACCTATGGTAAGAAAAGAGGTCTTACAATAAGCAATACCTAATAGTGTTACAAGGGTTTTTCAAACCCTTGAGAAGACGAAACACAACCATCGAAACGTTGTGATTATGAATAGAAAGTTTAATTTGAAAATAAAAAAAAGACCACAAAGCCGTCAGTTTCTCCTTCAAATTCAGTCCATATTATAAGCAACGGACAGTTAGGTATTCTGTTACAGCTTGACATGTTGAAATACCAATTAAACTAACAAATTAATATGATTTCTAATTTCGGTAATATGATCGTATTTTAGTCCCTACATCAAATTCTACACAGTGGTTTACGTGCACTTCCTGCACGCTGCTGACCAGTTTTTCTTGAAGTCTGATATGTTGTGGGCCACGGCACCTGCCTTTTTGAGCTTCCACTTGTCTATTGCCCAGGAGCGTTCAACCGGTCGCAGCTGGGGACAGTTTGGTGAGTTGATATATTTTTCAACGAAATCACGTTTTCATCAGAAAATTATCCAGTCAGAAGAGAGGAAGAATCTCATGCTTCCGATATAGTGGAAGTAATCTCTTCTGTAAGCACTCGTTACGATAAATGTCAACATTTATTGTTTCTTTTGTGCACATAATGGAAAAACGCAAGCCACATGGGGTAATGACGTGCCAAACGAGCATCTACTCAACGAATTTTCCCGCCGCAACAGTCGTATCTGCAATATTCTATACCCAACGGATTTGTTGTAGAATTGAGGTATCAGCAGTATTCTGGAATCCTCCTTATACGAACAATTTGTCGTCCATCAAACACACTGGGAAGGATTATCCAAAATACGGTTGCACAGCTTTAGGGCCCCTTAATTTTGGCACGACACATCTCCTCCGGAGATCGCTTTGATACTTTCTGCTTCCTTTATGTCTTTAAATCTTTTTTTCCGATGCTAGTCTGAATCTGGATCATTCCGATGCTAGTCCTATATTTATTGGCCAAATCACGAGTAGAGACTAATTTATTCTCCTGAATATAATTTATAATTTTTTGGATTACTGAAACCAGTTATCCGTCCAGGTCTTGGCAGTTCTTCACCATACTTTACACTTGCTGGATGCAATTTAACTATTTTCTACAGATTGAAGTGTACTGATTTTTCTATAGTACTTCAAGTTCAATCCGCGTCATTTCGCAAAAACAAATTTGATAATGATAAAATACGATCTAAAACAGGAATTTTGACATGACATTACTTATCAAACTACTTTTCGTTACATTCCTTGTTAGCACGAATTGAATCATAATAAAATTGGATTGCGATTGTTGAAGTTTTTAAGCGTTCCTTGTTCTTATGAGAAGAGTATAGAACTGTATTATGGAATAATGTTCCATCAGAATCTGCCTGTATTCAATTTGAAGATCGAATTGGAATCGATTCAATTGTTTTGAGCGTATCCTTCCTTTCCTAGCTCTCCTCAAGCTTTCGCTTAGATCTACACACAACCAAAACTTCATGTAAAGTTCAGTGCCCTAAGACCGATACAGCCAAGCGTCCTTCCGAACATGAGAACGTCTTTTGGGAGACAAATTTAAACATGAAATCTTTGTTTACGTTCTTCGATGTATGTCGAAGATAAATAATGTCTCGTGTAAAATTCATAATTTCTAAGTGTGTAGCCTAGAACACTTAGTAAATTCTACACATGATTCAAAGCGAATGTTGCACAGCATTCTAATTCACTCTTGTTTTTCTGTGTTCATGTTTCTGTGCAAATTATGCACAGTATTATTAACCCATGAAGTGGGGTGGTGAGCATGAAATCGAATCTTCATAAGTATTATTAAAGTATTCTGCTGAAGATTATAAGTTCGTCTTAAAGGGTGTTCCGATCAAAATTGTGTCGCTTCAGGAAAGGCAGTAGACGTTTTTGAAGGCACTCGATAAATTTCCTGGTTGACGGTTCCGCTCACAATGTAAAAGTTGAATCCTAGAGGGTTTGAGCTGTTTAGTGGAATACCTGTAACTAGAAATTAGAAGAAAAATTGGTATCTTCCATTTAATTCCAACTACCTTTGCTTATCTTCGACAGATACGCGTATTTCGTCTACAATGTGCAGACTTCTTCAGTGTCTCGTACTAGTAGTCGAGTTATTAATTACGAGACACTGAAGAGTCTGCACATTGTGAACGAAACTACCATATCTGTCGAAGATGCAAAGGTAGTCGATTAAATGGAAGATACTAATTTTTCTTCTAATTTCTATGTAAAAGTTGCTCTTCAAGCCATAGGTACAGATGGCCTGTCATACCAGGTATTTCTTCGCGAACTTTGACAGCTTAATGTGCTTGAAAATATCTGTCACCTTTCCCCGTCCGGTTTCCGTATAAAATTCCTGTCCAGGAAGGTGTTTAAAGTCTGCCTTAACGTAAGTTTCATCGTTCTGTACACACTTAGAAATTATGAATTTTACACGAGACCTAATCCATGTTTGATAAAAGTCGAGGAACGTAAAGTCGGGGAACGTAATAGTCAGGGGACGTAAAGGAAGATTTCGTGTGAAATTATGTCTTCTGAAACTGACACATACGCAATTTGACAAAAGATGTGTTCGGTTGAATTTATTTTCTCATCTCTTTCAACACATTCTTATGCGCTAAAGGACGCTTGCATGTGTCGGTCTCAGGGACAGAAATTTACACGAGATTTTGGTAGTGTGTACCACGCAATCAAACTTCGGCAGCATCGTCGTGTACAACTTTCGCGATCGTGCTTTGGTCAACGTGTTTTGTTTATCGTCGCGATTTGGAGTCCCACTTTCGTGTAAGTCGATATTTCCGCTCGTTTTTAGCTCTATCCACGGTTGCAGGCGCCACTTCTAGTTTCTTTGCAACCTCTCGGACGGAGAGGTTGGGGTTCCGCTCGAAACAGCGGGCAACTCTTTTTGTCGTCGCTGTGGCCTCCGGCTTTCGATTTTATCCCGATCCAGCTTTCCTGGCTGTCGACAAACATTTACCGAACACTTTTAATACTTTGGTAACAGTTGATTTAGCCACTTTCAACAAATTCGCCAACTTGGCATGAGAGTAATTTGGATTTTCGCCATGCACGTGCAAAATTTTGATGCGTTGCTTCTCTTCTGTCGACAACATTTTGATAACTGAAGTGCTAATCTCAAAATCAAAATAAAGGCATGATAACACACGCACACATCTTCAAAATGAGGGGTGTGCAAAAAATTTTAATGCACGATGAAAAGCGGAAGGTCCATTAATTACGTCACGCAGTAAAGGGGAGGGGTTTGAGGAAAACGTGACGATCCATACAAAAAATTTGAAGGTCCATACAAAAAACGTGACAAGGGGGAGGGTAATAAAAGTCATTTTTGCGTGACGTAATTAATGGACGTTCCCAATGTATCAATCGACCAAATTTTGATCGAAACACCCTTACTCCAAATTCACTTACCATTCTGAGATGATCGTTCTCTTCAAATCATTACTATGTTTCAGATCGTTTTAACTTAACGCCGTTGGAAATTGTTAACCTCCATTAACCAGGCAAAGCGTATCTAATAAACGATTAATTAAATTCACGTTCATTTTAGGAGATACTATCGCTTACAGAATGAACTAGTTTTCAGAAATTAGCGGCTACTAAAAATATATATTTACATAATATGTAGCAAGCAGCCGAACAAGTCGTACAGACCACAAGGTGTATATGTGGATGAATAGGTACTGTTCACAAATAATGTCACAAGATATTCATGAAAAATACAACCCCAAATTGTGGTAGGAAAAGTTTAAAATAACTTTCAGTGGAAGTTAAATTTACCTTATTTTTTCATTGCAAATTCACCATCTCACTTTGTGAGTGGTCCCAACATCAACCTTACTGTTGGTTTAAATGGGACAAATCGGGTCTCAGTCATTATTTTGATTTTATTTTGTTTTTCCAATGAAAAACCGTCATCACACTTTGTGAATGGCTCCAAAAGCATCCTTACTGTTGGTTGAAATTGGAACTTATATTTTAATACAGTGTAGTATGCAATATTACGGAAATACCGATAAACAATTTCACGATTAGCTACCAAGATGAAACCTACAAAAAACCTCCCAGTAACAATTTACTTTCCTAACATACTCGTGAGGGTGTAGTAGTATGTATGGCCTTTAGTAGTACCAGTAGTAGAGACCGGCGCCGTTATTGATCGTATAAATGAGGACTCCAGGAATTGCGCATTGGGAATGATCCACTTATCCCAAGTGACATTCTGTTGATTCTCTGTGCATTTTCAGCCGACTATTTCTGACAAGAAACTAGAAAACTTATGGCGCCGGTGTAGAACTGTAGAAGTTAGCGTGGTTATTTCGCACCCCTGGTATCAACTCCAGTTGGTGCCGTTGGGATTTTCTGAGACGAAAAAGCTCTGGTCTCGTCAACCGTTGGTCCCGGCTCATATGTTGATGGGTTCGATATATCCAGGTCGTCTCCCCAGCGTGACAAACCAGTCTCACACTGAAAGTCACGTAAATACGAAACAAAATCAAAGAAAAGCTTGACAACAGGAGATTTTAATGGAACCATTTTTTATTTGTTTTGCACCTCTCCAAACATTTTTTATTTTGCGATTCTTTATTCGTAAATATTGATTATTAGCAAATCGCAACGAGCTGAAACTGTATTGCAATACTCACTGCAATTGCGTACATGTGTTGATAAATTTTTCAAATTTTATCTATTACACCTAGAAACTAAGCTTTGTTCCTCCAAAATTGTAAGATGAGGTGAGACTGCTCAAATGAATCCCGTCCCGTTTTACGTGAAATCACACACATTAAAAAAATATCTAAGCACAATAATTTCATCATACATAATATTCTGGAACGACCTTATGGCAAATGAATCGCATTTGGTCGAAATGACTATTTACAGCAATGAAGCAGTTGCTGAGAACAATTTGAAGTAAAACAGTATGGTAGTAGGGTTTGAAGTTTCCTAATATTTTTGTTAGCCGGAGAAAGAGTGGATGAACGCGAATTGATTTTATTTAAGATGCAAAAACTGTTTGCTATTCATCATCATTATAAAATATATCGCATTGAGTATGCCAGTATGTTAAAAATAAATAACCCTAGTATCCCAGTTATTCCATTAAGAAGTACTTCCAATGTAGAGATTGGTTGACTTCACCATGGCATTTTTCCGATTATTTTTGAAAATAAGAACTTTGATTTTTCTCTGGGATTTTTTCAGACGTCACCATGGAAGATTATTGAAGAAATAGTTATCCCTATGTCAGTATGTTTTCATGTCAGTAGTTTTCATGATTTTTACCAACTTTCCCTTTGTCTTCCACGAAAGAAAGGAAACCCTCATTTTTTTTTTATTTTTTCCGAAACTTTCATGTTCTACCGAGTTTCCCAGAAATGCTCCCTCTTTTACTGCCACCAATTTTTCAATTAGAAGTAATAAAAGTTTTTCGGGATGCCCTGGGATCAGCCAAAACCCACAAAAGATCTGAAAACAGCAATGGGAATGCCAATTACTTTTCTTCAAGGGATTTGGAAAATGATTTGAAACCAATACTGCCCGTCGCATGATTATTCAATTACACCATTAACAATCTTAATTAATAGAAGCACTTTACCCGCCAAATTGAGAAATTCATCCCGCCCTGGGAAACTAAACCCAAACCCAAACATGTGCTTTTCCCCCAATTTCCACCCCATCGCGTGCGCGGCGCTCCTCGCGAGGTAACCCTATTTCGACCATTTATCGCAAATTACGCTTTCCAACCGAGTTCTTCACCTGTATTCATCATCACGCTGTGTTTGCCGGCGTCGTAACCTGATTTTCCTCGCTCACTCGCTTACTGGATGGTACTAGGTTGCTGCACAACGCAACCAAATCAAACAGCCAGTATGATATGTTTCTACCCCTAGCTAGCGACAACAAGTGGTTGAAGGCCACGCCATATAGCTCTCCCTACGGGAGCTAGTGTTGGTAGTTAATTCGGTAAACCACAAACAAAAAAAAAACAAGTTGTTTATTAGGCTACCGAGATATAATGCCGTTAAATTTTTGCCGAAGCTGGCTTCGGTCCGCGTTTCTTCTTATCACTTGGCTTTTTTTTTCTACGACTCCAAACCAAAATATTCAACCTCGATAGCCAAGTTAGGAGAAGAAATTCGAAATAAGGCTAGGCCGTTACAGCTCTCGATGTGTGCGAGTGCGAGCGCGTCTTCGCGTCTTTGGCTCGCTTTTGGACTGTTAAATGGCCACCGGGAGCTGCAGTAAATGCAAATCTTTTTGGTGATTGAGACTAAGAAAATTCTTCCGGAACCGATTGATTGAAGAGAGAGAGAAGAGATTAATGGCAGTAATTGCCGGAGATGCTAAATTTTAGACCGGTGCGTGGGGGTGTGTGCCAAGGTGAGATGATTCCTAGTGTCGGAATGGATACCGATAATGGTGGGTGAAAAGAAATGTAAGGCAATGGCGATGAAAGTTCAGATCACACCTGTTCATAATCCATAATAAACTGGTTTGAATTAGTATTACCGAGCCCCCTTCAGTTCAAGCGGTAAAGGCGTGAGTGTAAAGAAAAGGCATGCAGGAGGCAGCTGACTTTGATTCCCGGGTGAATCAACGAGATTTGATGTTTCATTGCAGGTGATTTTCCGTAGCAATTGTTTCGGGTTAACCTATAAATCGTATAAAAGCGGCAATAATATTTCGTAGTTACAGTTGTAAGATTATTCCCTTGAGGAGATTAAATTATGCTCTTGGTTTAAGCCTCATATTACATAAATGCACACGGAATAACAACCGGGAGAATTTATGAAAAATACTACGATTGGTGAATACCTTAATCCACTGTTCACGGATCATCATTTTCGGAACGTTTGACGGTCGAGGAAACCGATAAGTGATAAAAACAATGGATGTGCTGATCCCGTCATGGACCGAAAGGTGAAGAGGTTAAGAAAAACCCGAATCTCGCTGTTCGAACGGTCGATCGAAAAATTAGAATGTCACTTGGTTTTGTCCACAAATCAATACAGTGTTTGGAGCTGAAGCCGTATAAAGTAAAAACAGTTCCAAATCACAACGACAAACAGAGAGTAACAGTAATATCAGGGGCTCAACGTTTGTACTGCGAATATTTGACGAAGTTTTCATGCGTTGTTATGGACGATGAAACTTATGTCCTGGAGAATTTCGAGCCGCTTCCAGGGTTGGTTTTCAATTCTGCTTCGGCTAGAAATGCTATACTGAAAATTTATTTTCGTATATTAGCTTTTACTCGTTTCGAAAACATGGATTTTGTACATAGAACAAATGTCGCGACATTGGTATGAAACATTCACATTGCTTGTCATCTGCTGAAATGCTATCATTGCACCTTTTTCTACAATGCACGAAATGAATTTCGTGAAAACCAGCCAATCGCTACTTCTCTTCAATCGAACTCATACATGTTGGTGTTGCTGATGGGGTGGGCGGGAACCATTGATTTATCTATATAAATAAAAATGAGTTGGGGTTTCCTTTGTCACGATTTAACTCACGAGCGGAAGGACCGATTGGCAAGATTTTTGCTTTGTTGGATTCGTCTTGGACACCGAAAGGTTCTTATGATGGTTTGAAACCCCTCCCTTCTCTGGAAAGGGTGGCTCCCATACAAGTGAAGCACAAATTTCTGCATAATTCGAGAACTGATCAAGCAAAGGAACCTAAATTTAGCATGCGGAAGTTTTTGAAGGCAAGCAATGTTTCTATGGTAGTCAAAGACCCCTCCCCTCTTCAGAAAGGGAGGCTCTCGTACAAGTGAAACAGAAGTTTCTGCATATCTCAAGAACTAATCAAGCAAATAGAACCAAATTTGGCATGTGGGGTTTTCTGGAGGAGAAAAATGTTTTTATGGTGGTTGAAGACTCCTCCCCTCTCCTAGAAGGGGTGCTGTCATATAATTGAAACTGTAATTTCTTCATAACTCTAGATCTAATAAAGCAAATGGAACCAAATTTGGCATGCGGGGATTTTAAAGGCAATAAATGTTTCTACGATAGTTCAAGACCCCTCCTCCTCTCTCTCTCTCTCTCTCTCTGTTAGGTTGGGGGCGGTGCTCCCATACAAATGAAACAAAAGCTTCTACATAACTCTAATCAAGTAAATGGAGCCAAATTTGGCAGGTAGAGGTTTTTGAAGGCAAGAAATGTTTCTGCACAGATAAAAAGAAACATTGATTTTTCTGCGTTATCTAATGCACATAAAGGGAATGCTAGATTTACTAGAAAATAATGAGATATTTCATGTAAATTTAAGCCAGATAACGCCTGAATCCAGCCTGTTGTATGCAAGATTGTCAATATTGTTGTAGGCGCATGAAAAGTTTCGTTGTTTACGCCTCTTTTAGCTTGGATTTAAACGAGGGGATATTTTACACGCTTGTTAAAATTAATTATTTTTTTCACGAGAGGGCGGAGGGCCTCTGTAAGCGGGGGGCTCTCATCCAAATGAAACACAAATTTGTGCATAACTCTAGAGCTAATCAAGCATATGGAATCCAATTTGGCATGTGGAGGTTTTTGGAGGAGATAAATGTTTCTATAGAAGTTCGAGACTCCTCCGCCATCTGGAAGCGGGTGGGAGGGGGGTTTCAATACAAATGAAACACAAATTTCTGAATAACTCGAGAGCTTATTAAGTTAATGGAACCAAATTTGGCATGTGGAGGTTTTTGAAGGCAAGAAATGTTTCTATTGTGGTTTGAAACTCCTTCGATCACTGAAAGAGGGGTCTCTCATACAAATAAAACACAAATTTCTCCATAACTCGAGAACTAATCAAGCAAATCGAATCAAAGTTGGCATGTGGGGAGTTTTGAAGGCAAGAATGTTTCTATGGTGGTTCAAGACCCCTCTCCTTTTTGAAAGGGCGGGGGGTTCAAACAAATGAAACTCAAATTTTTATTATAATCGAAGAGCCCCGTGTGATGGTTCGAGAACTAATCAAGCAAATGAAACCAAATTTGGCATGTGAAGGGTTTTGAAGGCAATCATTGTATGGTGGTTTGAGAAATGAAACACAAATTTCTACCAAAAATGAGAATTATCCAGGATACTTAAACAGAAAACGTGTATTTCTCGGGTAAGAAGCATGTTTTGATAGAAGTTTGAACCCCTGCTTATTCAAGAAAAATAACTCATTCCGAAAAAAATCCAAAAAAGTGCCAGTTACTTTAAATTTTCCTTCATTTAGTTGCAAGCGTAGCAGTGCACGCACCGATTTCAGCTAGTCCCAACATAAAAATCAAACCGCTGTCGAGAGCTAAAACTTCATACTCATTGATCAAGTTACTTCTCACAAGCCACCATGGTCTAGTGAGATCAACCACGGATTCAATAACAGCTCTTTCCAAAAGAGCTTTGAATCCCATGACACTCTTTTTTCAATAACATTTCGATTCGATGTAGTCATTCATGCAACGTTTTTTTTTTATTAGTAACAAAATATTCATAGCTCTTTGAATTGTTTTCGTACAATCCACGAATGTTCTTGCTGTGTCAAAAAATACTTTGTGCTTTTGGCAGTTGCGTGTGGCAATAATAACGAAGGAAGCTTCATAAAAAATACAAATTAGTTTCGTTGTAGAAAACAAAAGAAAGATTTGTTAGTCCAACTTTCGATTTCGTAAATTTAAAATTTAAATTCGAATATAAACAAAATTTCGTTTTCAGTGTACAGCTGAGCATCTCTGGACGAAAAATACACAGACATTTCTCAAAAAAACATTTGGTCGACTTAAACTTGATGCATTTCCTTTCATCATGCATTAAAACATTTTGCACACCCCTCATTTTGAAGATGTGTGCATGTAGCATCAAGCCTCTATTTTGATTTTGATTTTGTACTAACGTATTAAAAGTGTTCGGTGAACGTTTGTCGACAGCCAGGAAAACTGGATCGGGGGGAATCGAAAGCGGGAGGCCACAGCAACGACAAAAAGAGTTGCCCGCTGGTGCTAGCGAAACCCCAACCTCTCCGTCCGAGATGTCGCAAAGAAGCTGGGAGTGGCGCCTTCAATCGTGGATAGAGTTCCAAGTTCGCGATGAAAAATCTGGTGTGGCAGGCCATCTGTACCTGTGACTTGAAGAGCAACGTTTACATGGCAACCGAAACCGTCAACCAGGAAAATTATCTGAGCGAGCATTGCCTACACAAACGTCTACTGCCTTTCCTGAAGTGACATAATTGTTCCGGTCTCTTTTGGCCGGATTTTGCATCTTTCCATTACGGAAAAAAGGCCATGGAGTGGTATGCTGTCAACAACGTTCAAGTGGAGCCCAAGAACAAGAACTCTCCCAACACGTCAAATCTCCACCCAATCGAACAATATGGGGCAATCGCCAAGCGGAACCTTAAGACGACTCAAAAAGCTATTGTGAGCGAGAAACAGGTCAAGACAAACTGGCGTTCTGCGGCGAAAAATGTGGACAAGGAGGCTGTACAAAATCATATGGCAGGTGTTAAACGAAAGATCCGGCAATTCGCATTCGGTAAAAAGGAATCTTAGCTGAATATTTCTCCTGTATTCTGTATTAACTGAACTGAAAAAGAAAAAGAATTTGACTTATTAATAAAAACTTTGATCGACTCACACACATTACTGTTTAACCAAATTTTGATCGGAACACCCCTTAGTTGAACAGTAAGAAAAAAAATTGTCGGCATTCAGTGTTCAATTGAGTGTAGATGTCCTGAGTCCAATACGCAGAGCATGCCAATTTGCAATAATCGTAGATGGAGTTATAGAGATTAGTTGTCATTATAGATTTTGTCACGATCATTGAAGGCTTTGATCAACTTATCACCACACACCCGACCATGTCCTGATGAGTGCTTGGATTTAATCATTAAGTAGATAGAAAGTAATTTTAAAGAAGCTCTCGGAGTCGACACCGCTTTCAGATGACGTAATAAATTGCCAAATTGTATTGTAATGGAAGGACCTCATCAAATACTTCCGATTTCTGTATTGTGATGGCTCGAAAAAGGCTTTAGGAACCATCCAAATCTTATCACAGAATGAAAACTGCTGTTTTTTTCATTGCTTTATAATCGAGATTTTCAGCCCTGGGCTTGTTCATCTCCCGTCGTAGTCACTCAAATACCTTTTGGGTTTTTTCGTAACTTATCCGGGGGTGAGATTTGAACTTGTGACTTTAGCGTGAGAGGAATGGCTGATGTTGTTTTGCTATTTTCTATATGATATTCCAATGCGTTTGATTGATTGTTCACTGGAGAAATTAACTTAATCTAAACAAAAAATAAAAATTGCAATGTCATTTGGGATGTGGGTCGAGACTTCATTCTTGTCATGTCTCGCCTCATGTCCAATCATTATTCTTTGAACGCTCATTTATACCGGGTTGGGCTGAGCGACAGCAATCTCTGTGAGTGTGGACAAGGCTATCAGGACGTAGATCACGTTATTTGGTCTTGTATTGAACATTGTGGAGTCAGATCTGAGCTTTATGATTCCCTTCGAGCTCGAAGTAGACAACCCAATGTGCCAATTCGCGATATTTTGGCTGTACGAGATTTGGAGTACATGAAACTCATTTATGTGTTTTTGACTAACATTAGCATTAGATTGTAGTTAGTTTAACCTATATGTTTAGTATAAGTTTTTTTTATATGTGTATGTGTGTGTGTGTTTTTTTTCTTTTTCAAGAAATGTTCAAGTCAAAAGAAAACCATAAATTGTATAGTTATAAGTGTTTAGATAATCTAGAATTTAAATTTAATGTGTTATGTAAACCATACTTTAAATTCCCACCCTCTTTCCCATCCGTAATTTGTAATTCCTATTAACCTCGAGACAGGCCGCGAGTAATCGGCTCTTTCCTCCTAACTTTAGTTTTAAGATAAATGATGTATAAAAATATGAAAATTTGGCTCTGTAAAGTTAATTCGATTGAGCCTGTACAAATAAATGATTAATAAAAAAAAATGTCATTTGTTTTAAGAAGTATCACAATTTGTGTATATTTTGAAGTTTTCAAATGAGTTTTTCTAGCTACTTGCTCTGGAAGAAAATCATCATTAGTACGTAACCTCGGGGGGTCGTGTGAAGTAGTAGGCTATTCTCTTGCTTAATAAGCGGCAGGTCGTGGATCGGATTCCGAACTCCTTACCAACAAGTTTTCGTCAGCAGTTTGAAGACAGCACTTGAACACCCATCCACACCCCGGTCGGTCTGAATGCTACTGGTTAATTATCTAATCCTCTTCAGAGTGACACTCTCCCTGAATATAAATATAAATTGACCAACAGCAATAAAATTAACTACACAGAAAAAATATCTGAATGTGCATTATGATGTAAACTTCATTCCAAACGAGATACAAGACAAGGTTTAACATACCACATTATCGAAGATGTTTAGAATGCTCCAGAACTTTACACGATTTATAATGTAAATTTGTATGTCTTGTGACACTCCATTTATGTCCATGATATTGAACAGAAATTTACACTACTTTCTAGAGGTATGTACCGCTCTCACTGCAGGGAAAAAAAGGTAAACATTATGTTGCTCCCCAAGAAACACAAAACATCCAGAATTTTTAGTAACAACTTGATTAAAACTTATTTGAGTTAAATTAAAGTTACACCAATTGTTTTGCAACAACTACACAGAAAAAAAAGCAATAAACTTTGACAGGCGCGTAAAATTTCCCATCGTTTAATCCCAAACCAAAGCAAGCGTAAAGAACAAAATTGACTGCAATCTTTCAAACAACAGAGCTGATTCCAGCAATATCTAACTTAAATTTAATCAAATATCCAATGATTTTCTGCCAAGTCTAGCATTCCCTCTATGTGCATTACACAGATAAAAATAAACATTGACTTTTCTGCGTCATATAATACACACAATGGGAATGCTAGATTTGGCAGAACATAATGGGATATTTCATGTAAATTTAAGCCAGATAACGCCTGAATACAGCCTTTTGTATGGAAGATTGCAAACATTGTTGTATGGCTCATGAAAAATTGCAAACAATTTCGTTGTTTACGCCTCCTTTGGCTTAGAATTTAAAGAGGGGCCATTTTACGCACTAACTAAAATTCATTATTTTTCTCTGTGTAGATAACGCAAAAAATTAAATGTTTCTTTCAAACTGTGTGTGCTACTATGGTCTTTATTATACAGCCAACGCAGATAAAAAAGAGGCAGTTTATGCAGCAGTGCTATAGAGAGCAGAATATGGCTGCTTTAGGACATAACTATCAATTCAATCAAACACACCTCTTGTCAAGTGGTTCTGTTACTGTTTCGAGGCACTTAATTTTACAGATTTTTTTTTGTTCCCGTTCCTTGATGTAAATTGTTTTTTATTTACGGCTCGTGTCAAATCAATAATTTCTTAGTGTGTCCAATATAAATTAATCTAATAATGACTTTCGGCACCAAAAGCTTTTCAGCGCTTGTGCCTAATAGGAATAATTAAATTTAAAAAAAAGTTCAACTTCTCTCAAAATGCATTAGGCATTTGAAGATATTTTGATCTGAACCTTGTTCAGGAGTCGAATTCCAGTACGATATGTAGTGATTTAATAATTTGAACGGTGTAAATTGTTATATGCTTCAATGCAAATGTAACCACTCATAAGACTGCATAATAACACATATGCAATTCCACCAAATAGTGCTAAGTTAAATCAAAATATCATCAATTGTTTGCTGCAAATTTTAAGTATTTTTTTCGCAGAAATATCATCGCAAAGATCTTCGATACACATTTTAAATACATTCTTAAATCGTTAATTTCTCTATACACCACATCTAATTATTTTCTCATGAATCTTTCATTTCAGCACACCCCGCGCGAATCCGGCACAACCCTATCGGATTGATTCCCCCCCTTCCTACTTGAGGCCGAGCGCCGGCTTCCCGTCCTGATCCTTCTCCGCAGAACGAGCAAGACCAAAAAAATCGCCAAAATTTCACGCTAAATCGAAGAAAAAAAAGAACAAACCAAACGGTTACCCACCACCACCCCTCCGAGATAGTCAGCTCAACATAAGTCAGCACGAACGGTGCTTAAAATAAACAAACACACAAACACACAAACAATCACCATGGGCAGAGGATCGCGATCATTGGTCGCGACATTTGTGCTTTTCTTCACAGTATTAAAGGTAGGTGACGCTTTCTCTTCAATTCACTTCGCAGATGAAATGATCCGGAAACAACGTCGCTGAATTGTAACCTATTTAGAATAAGAAAAACCGCTCAATAACACTTTGAATGCCACCGCAGCACTGTGCCAATCACCGATACCGATCGTGTACTCCCCTCCAGCGGGCATTTCCATCAAAAAGCTTGCAATTCAAATCTGTGCCACATATTATACATTGCCTCTCTGTTTTTCATTGCTCAGCGTGGCAGTGAATGTGCGAATTTAATTTCTGCACAATTTTTAACCATCCTACATATCATCTTCTAACGGTCGTTGGCACAATTACGCCGAGCAGTTCAATAAATATTAATGCATCACCATCATCAGCAAGTAGACTCTATCGAAATGCCGAACAAAAACGTCTATTTAGAAGGAAGCATGCTTCCAGCGACGGACCTCTCTCGGCAAAGAAAGTGACTACAAGTTGTTTTATGTTTGTTGTTCATGCTCCTCGGTTATCCTAATGCGATAAATAAGTGGAATGTTTTAGCAGATTTTACTTTCCTTCTCCCGCTTCTGCAAGCGTACGGTAAACAATTACATGTACCTAGAGGTAGGTACATAATAACCCAAGCAACATCACTAATGAATAGCGCTCGAGAGTGAAAAGCTGTGATAATATCCGCTGCTCTGCGCTCAATCGTGCCTCGACGCGGGTCTTTAGTCTCGTCAGATGTTTACAAGCGAATCAAACTTCAACTTCACGTCAACGATTTGTTGGTTTCCGTGGTTTGTTGACTTTCTGAACCACTCGTTTGCAATTCTACTTTCCATACACTTGTGACAAGCTGGTGAAGGTTAACTCCTCGAGTACTTTTCAAACAGACGCTATCTGATTTTGTAAACAAAGAGAAGTAAATTCAAACGTTAGATTCTTGAAACCCTTAGCACTTTCTCTGATAAGGCCACCAAGTCAAGAGAATTGCAGTTCCCTAACATGATGGTAATGTTACTTTCCGTGAGGGTGTCGATTGTTTTGAAAAATTTACGTTTGAAAGTTACTGTCGAGTTTATGCAATTGAGGAACAAAGCCTACTTTGGGCATTTCTGTTAATTTGGTAGTGGTAATCAACAAACTGTGGAACTATTTGCAAATCAAAATTGTCCTATACTGGTACACTAGGTCAGGATCCCGATAAAAGCACTGAATTTTGCGTTATCTAATGCACATAAAGGAATGCTAGATTTGGCAGAAAATATCGGGATATATCCATAAATTTAAGCCAGATAACGCCTAAATCTTGCCTATTGTATGAAAGATTGTAAGCAATATCGTTGTTTACGCTCCTTTGGCTTGGAATTACGAGGGAAATTTCGCGCTTGTTAAAATTAATTTTTTTGCTGTGTATGATCACTTAGACACACGTTCAAATTACAGAAAAAACAAATAATTTTACAAGCGCTGTCAAACTTTGAATCAAACTTTAGCTCCCCAATGTTCATATTTGTGTTCCCAGAAATTAACACTACTTGTTTTAGAAATTTAGTAGCCCTACACAGATAAAGAAACATTGAATTTTCTGCGTTATCTAACGCACATAAAGGAATGCTAGATTTGCCAGAATAAAATGGGATGCTTCTTGACTAAGTTAAAAACATTTGATAATAAATGGGAGCTGAAACCTAAATACGATTCATTGCATCTATACGGGTATAGTAAGACGCAGAATAACATATACATCATTAGTTTGGTAGCTAGAAACCGAAAGTTAAGCATTCTCTAATGAGCTGGACTGCAAAGCCTTACTACAATCTCTATCGCAGGAGCAATTCGTAGTACACCTTCTGAAGCACTTGAAGCAATTTTATATTTTCTCCCCTAGGAGATATTTTCTCCCCTATAGAGGTATTTGTGCAATTGAAATTAAAGAAAACGCACTACGATTAAAAAGAACAAAATAGTTTTTTGATGGAGATCTCAGTGGTTATAGTATTCTTGAGGCTTTAAATTAGTCATCAAGAATGGATGAATACAATGAGGGTTATTCAAGAGTCGAAGTTACGTTTATCACGCGAGTGAAGTGAAAAAGTCACCTGCAGTGACATGACTCTCATTTGATTTACGCAGAAGAGTCACGTCACTGCAGGTGACTCTTCTCACTTCACCAGGCGACAAATGATATATTCGACTCTCGGAATAACCTTAAATATATTTTTAAACGACTATTTCATGTGACTCGGGCAAGCCGCGTTGGTTGAGAATCCGGAGGACTCTGCTTCAGGTTCACTGATTTCTTGCACTGATGGATCCAAATTAAACAACAGGGTTGAGGCACGGATAACGGGCCCTAAATTCACTATATCTCAATATCTATGGATAACTGGCCAACAAGTCTCTCAAGCAGAAACACAGGCAGTAATTGAATGTGCTACGATATGCTTACAGCGTAAGCACAGACATGCAAATATATGTATTTTTTCTGAAAGTCAATGCTTTAAATGCGGTAACGTCAGTTACCTGTACTTTTAAATTGGTATCTGAATGTATTCAATTGCTACAGCAGGTGACTAAAAATAGTACAGTGTGGGCACTGTGGAGTCGAAAGTTGTGAAAAGGCAGACTTATTAACAAGATGTGGATCATCGAAACCATTCTTAGGGCCTGAACCATTTTGTGCCGCCTCAGAGTGTATCCTCAAATTGGAAATAAAAAACTGGAAAAAAAACAATGGTAGATGACGTCTGGAAAAATAATACAACAGCTCGACAATCTAATAAAAAAGTCACTCAAAAACTGCTAAGTTTATTCAAAAAATATGTATGTACTTAGACGGCCTAAAAACGGGCCACTGCCCACTGCCCACACTGAAAATTAATTTTCGATTATATTACGAAATCGGAGGTAGAACTAACAAATCTATTCATTGTTTTCTGCAACGAAACTGATTTGTACTTTTTAAGAAGCTCCCTTCGTATTTAATTTCACGGGCAACTGTCAAAAACACTAAGCATTAGTTGACACAGAAAGAACATTCGTTCATTTTACGAAAACAATTCAAAGAGCTACGAGTAATTTGTTACCAATAAAAAAGAAACGTCTCTCTGCTGCATGAACGACTGACAGACTACTTTATCGGCTCAAACTGTAATTGAAAATAAAAGCGCACCACGAGGGTTCGGGGTGTAAATATTTTATGTTTCTGACATGATTTTCGATCCTTTATTTTTGGAAGATCTGTTATTGAGTTCGTGGTTGATCTCACTAAACCATGTTGACTCGTGAGAGGTTACTTGATTATTGTGCATGAGGTTCTCACTCTCAACAGCGCGTGCATTTCTATTTTGGGATAAATTAATGATTCCCGCCATCCCAGCAAGAACACCAACACTTATGAGCTACGATCGAAGAGAAGCAGCGATTGGTTGTCTTCACGAAATTCATTTTGTGTATTGTACAAAAATTGTGTAATAACAGCTTTTTGTTAGATGACAAGCCATATGAATGTTTCATAGAATTTACGAGACATTTGTTCTATGTACAAAATCCATGTTTACGAAACGAGTGAATGCTAATATACGAAAATAAGTTTTCAGGCAGGAATTTCGTGCTATAAATTTCCCGCGTTCACGGCGATTCCGAAGCGATAGAAGTGCGGCTTTGACATCCCCTTCTTGCTGATTGTCAGCCACAGCAGCACCCTTGCTGAACTGGGTGTGTGTGAAATGAACTTCCTTCGTGGGGGAAGTAAAATACGAAGTGCTCTGCCAGTAGTTGCCATCCAGGGTGAGATAGGTCTCGTCGTCCATCACCACCCCCACGACGCGATTCACCGGGAAATTCGAATTGACCATCATCTGTTCAGCCGCTGTGTCATTGCGTTGCCTGCAGCGCCGAAACCAGTGGCGCGACTTCCGCTTCCCTGACATGTATGTTTATGTTCGCCAGGTACTTTTTCACTGTTTGGCCGGTTGAACCGACCTCCCGGCCAAGCGCACGCAGCGATGTAGCCACTTTTCCCTCGGTCTTCCTCTTCAGCATCCTTTGAGCTTCTTATCGCCTCAGGGTCGTCGGCCATCCGGAACCGGGCTTCTTTCGATGCTCTGATTGTTGTCTAATAGTGCGCAAGATGTTGTAGAGCCTGGAACGGGCGTATCCGGCGTCCACAAAGTACCACACGATGTCCGTTTTCGACGCGGCGGGGTGCCGTTCTTTGAACGCGCACTTCTGAATGAAGTTGCTTCACTGTTTTTGCATTCACGGATAGAGTTCGACTGATAGAGCTGTCAAATTTTGTTTGCTGACTCATGGGTAACTCATGATTGATGCTGTATGGGTAGTTTGGTCAGTTCCAGTAAAGGTAAACCCATGAAAAATCGACAAGTTTTGTCCATTTTAAAGTTTTGTTCATTTAGACGTTTATTGACAGTTGAATTATTCCAACAAATAACAAAATATATAATGAGGATGGTGTGAAGATGCCAATTATCGATATCTGACGCCATTTTTAACTTCAAAAGTCATTCTAATTTTACACAATATTGACAACCAATATTGAAGTCCATGCTTCGGATTTTTTATCACTGCCCCAGGGTAAACGGCCAGTTTCGTATTTGATGATGTTGATGATAATAATGTAATGCTTCCACCTATGGTAGCAAAGAAACTTTCCATAGCAGTGGAATAATCTGAAAAACGATTTGATTAGGATCCTATAATTGTTTGTGATCATCAAGCTCCTGTATGATGGTACAAAAGCGTTTTGGCCAGCCCCTAAGCAGAGACAGTTACGCGAAACCCACAAATTTAGGGAAGAGAAATTTCAGAAAGCAAGTTCACACCCACAGCACTAGAATCCAGCTCTCGATTGGCATAATAAACCCAATAGATGGGTTCGAAGAGCCCGCCCTTGTTCCGTAAAATGTTAACTATAGGGAGGAGGCAGTCTCATGATCTCTATCCAAATCGTTTTATGTGGGCGCCCTGCTGGTCTCTCCTTTTTCCCGTTGTATGTTATTTAATATTTAGTATATTTTGTACACAAAAAAAATAAGATATCAAGAAAACAAAAATGCTAGATTTCAAACTTCAATGAAATTACAAATTACACATTACACAAATTAAATTACTTGACCATGTAAAAAGCGGCTAAGTCAAAACGAGAATATAATATGCGTATGTATAAAATATATCTGACATCCACTGCATTAATACTGAAAAAAAAACAATTTGAAAATTAGGTATTTCTATCCTACTAATCCTGAAAAAGCTAAAAACAGAATAGATCATTCCAAATATCACAGAAAAAATTTCAACGCAAGGTATTATTTTATTGGACATGTTGTTATTATTCTTCTTTATACCGTTCTAGTTAGATTTCAAAGATATCAATTATCTTGTCATAATACCGCTAAACATAACATTTAAATATAATCTGCTGATAAGCACATGCCAGGCTTTTATGAATATAGTTGTTGAAGTTCCAAAGTGCAAATTAAATTAAATATAACGATGAAATGCTGAAAAAAATCGAGCATGTGATGCTTGTCATGGTGCTTCAGGCTCTTAAATGGTTTTGATGTGCAAAGACGATTCCAAAGTGAGCTGATATTATTAATGAAATGAGAATGGAAAATTTAACTTGATTTATGAGTACGATCTTCAGTTGTCTACACTTGACCTTCGCTATTGTCGAATTGACAACATTGCCCAGGCTACGCCAACCAGCGTCTCCATGATTCAGGTGGCAGTTTTGTGATCATCGACCCGTGGAGACGTGAGGTAGGAACTTATGAGGACCAGAGGTTGGTCGCACCCTCCTTCGAAATTGTCAACTCACCATTTGAAGCCCAGCGGCCAGTTTCGAATTTGGATCAAAACACCGCATGCGATACATCTTTTTACTTCAGAATTCAAAAAGAATCCAATAGTGGGCATATCAATTCCTCAAAAACACATTAGTAACATCGAGACACCTTCCAGGTAGCTCTTGAGTGGTGGTCACTTTTGAATTAGGTCCAAAACCTATTAATCAAAACCATAAATCGACATGAGAATTCAACAGCGAGTTTGTTGGTAACCGAACTCAGTACCTAGTATCGCATTGCTCATATATCGGACATGTTATCGGGACCAATGGTGACAGCGACCGTAAATCAAAATTTAAATTATATTTCGTAGAAAAGGTCAGATCTCACCATAGGTGGATAAATTCTATAAACCCCAAAAATAAAACCCTGAAACGTAAATTTTTCAAGGTAATGCCTTTCACTCTGATGGAAATTCAAAACCTCTAACATTATCATCACAGTCATCTTCCTGCTTAAGGCTACATTTTCAATCTAAATCAAAATCAAAAACAAAATCAGTCAGAAATATATAATTGCGAGTTTCTTATCTTCAGTTTCTTCATATGCAAATATTCAAGATGTTGAATGTTTGACAGATTATTTTTGATGAGCAGAGTGCCAGATAATTATGTGAATTTATTTTTACATTCCAGGATTTTTTTTGTATTTAGGCAAGCACTGATATTTTAAATCTTTTGAAATTATCTACAAGCGATCACTACACAAATGTATTTTCAATTTTATAGCAACAGTAATAAATCGAAGGAATATAAAATCGTGGATGGAACGGGGCTGATTTTCATACCTACAGGTACTCTTATTATAGAGCCGTGTTGGTAAAATATTAAAAATATCAATCCAACGCGGCCAACGATCATTAGCTGAAATAACAATTAAATCAATATAATAAAAAATAAAGTAATATAACACAAAACACGATCTTCAAGCACTAGCGGCAGAAAAAGTATGATTTTATCCCCAACCAATATAAAGGTCATCTTCTTTTGTTATTTTTTATTAAGTCTAGTTTTTCAAAACGATGAAAAATGGTTGACAAACAAAATTTCGAACGACATTGTGGTGAAACCCTCAACTCACTCTCTTAAATTAAAACCACCGTAAAAAGGTTGATGTTTACAGTTGGAGATGTCATTGTAAAAATAAAACAATGATTGTTAGACTACTTATCGTTTGTAGAACCAACCATCTGAGTAGGTTCATCATAAATATTCAAAGTCATTCTGTCACAACCTCCAGATAATTCTGAAAACTGTTTGAAGTCGTTTCATAACGTTTCCAGAAAATCCAACATCCAATTTCCGAATTCAAAAATCCATACTCTGCCCCAACTGGACCTAGGATAACAATGTTTCACTTGACAGTTCCTCCTTTTACGATTCCCAGCGAAACATTTCCACCATATTCCGCTTCCCATGTACGGCCAATTTTCCCATTAATCAATCGCCCATCTTGATGAGAGCACGCTCTTTAAGACAACACCATCTGCAAAAATTAGAAATGAAAATGATGTACATTTTCCAATTATATCTATGTAGCTGCCTCATGCATCAGCTGCTCTCGCTGTGTTTCCCAACACGTACATATAGGCAATAATAAAAAAAATCAAACGTGATGGAGAAAAATTTGCAGAAGATTTATATAGAAAGTGGAAATGTTTCATTTATCTCCTGCTTCCCTGGAATGCAGCGCAGAATGAGCGATTGCGATCGATTTGAACGAACCAGCTGAGCATACACTGCTGCCGTTCGATTCGATGATCAGAATTCCCTTCATTATCAGTCTAACGTGATTGTAGTTATTAACGTTTGGCTAATAGTTTGATTGCCGGTCGGCCGGCACGTTAGGCCGATGGCGGTATTGATGAAGAACAAACCAACCCGTCAAGGCCGGAGAAATTCGTTATGTTGAGGCGATAATTAGTGAAATGGATAGTTCAAATGCATTCAGTCTGGAGCGTTATTATTGGAGATTACATTGATTTATTTTAAAATGGGAGAAAATTAATCATAGACCTGCAGTTGTTTCTGCTGTAGTTGTGTGTTAACCTAACGTAATTTGTTTTGAGGTTTTTTAACTAAGATGGATTATAATTTGTAACGCAGTACGGGAAGTACCTGACTCCAACTGACAACTTTCATGAAGATGTCAACCTGTTGCTTCGAATTTCTCCCATTTTTCACTGCAAACAAATCACGATATGCAATCGTGACGGTCGTAAACACTTCGTTCGATCATCCGACATGTGAATTGTCGTCGTCAGAAACCATGAACTGCCATCAGATGGCTCTTTTCCACTCCAGTCAGCCAGAAGCAACATCCACCAATCGAGTCGGAAAAATAGCACCCTGCAGCTGACTTGGGTTGATGGGTTGAATGAAGAAATTGTAATACACATTTAGACGAGACGAGGCAGTCACGTAGATGCAAGTGAAAGTTTTCTGCTTTCCGTTGCTAGCACGCGATGAGCGAAGACGCCACTGCTGCTGCTAAAAGGCACCAACTACTCGTTGGCTTGTTTGCTGTTTATGCGGGAGTTTCTTGTGATATTTTCTCAAAGGTAGTTTTTACCTCATTTTTTTCTCTCTTTCTTTCTTGCGATTCATAATATTAAGACATTACACCCGAAGTGGGTGCGCAAGGTCATTGAACCTGAGTGTGAGTTATTTAAATTTAGTTGCGACTTGGCGGTTGGATGCGTGTTTCTTATGCTATTTTCTCAGGTAGTTGTGTCTTCGGTACCCGAAATTCGAATTTTTTGCTCCTGTGAATTCTGTACTATAACTATGTCTCTTATAATCAAAAGCTTGTCGCTTTGGTTTTGTGTCGTATTTACGCAATTAAAGAAAAAAAAAGAGTTTTAACAGGCGCGTAAAATTTCCCCTCGTTTGATTCCAAGCCAAAGGAAGCGTAAACTACGAAATTGTTTGCAATCTTTCATACAACAGGGTAGATTTAGGCGATGTCTGGCTTAAATTTACATGAAATACCCCATCAATTTCTGCCAAATCAAGCATTTCCTTTATGTGCATTAGACAACGCAGAATATTCTATGTTTTTTTTATCTTTGCGTTCTAAAATTTGAAGTAATACAAATGCTTCATTAAAGCTTTGTATTCAATGGTTCCGGACTCCGAGAATCCAATGCTGGATAAAATCTAAGCCCTCAGGAATGACGTTGGCGCTCATGTTGAACTCATGTCACAAAATCGATTCAAATGAAACAAAAATCCTCAGCGCTGCGGAACATGATGAAGACGGAACATTCGCTTACATATGAAAATGCTGGAGGATCTGCAGTTGTGGCATTATTTAAGCAACATAAGACACAGACGGCACTTGATGTGTACATCCGATGTCAGGATTTCTTTTGTTATGATTACGATCAAACCTCATAAAACCAGCAAGCATGCTATAAGGGCACCGTAAAATATTACCCTCTCAATAAGGGTTTGAAGATCTCTAAATACATTTTTATTTTGTGCTTCCAGTACTAACGTTTGCATTAAAAATGGACAAAAATCTCCGATTTTACCAGGTTTACCTTCGCCCGCACTGAGGAAACATGCAGCATTAATCATAGTAGCTCACGAGTCAGCAGACAAAACTTGACAGCTCTATCAGTCGAACTCTAACCGTGATGGCAAAAACTGTGAAGCAACTCCGTTCAGAAGTGTGTGCGTTCAAAGAACAGCACCCCGCCGCGTCGAAAACGGACACTTTGTGGACGCCGGATATGCCCATTCCGGCATCTACAACATCTTGGCACTATTAGAGAACAATCAGAGCGTCGAAATTAAGCCCGAATCCGGACGGCCGACTACCCTGAGCGACAAGAAGCTCCAAAGGATGCTTAAGAGGAAGACCGAGGGAAAAGTAGCTACATCGCTACGTGCGCTTGGCCGGGAGGTCGGTTCAACCGGCCAAATAGTGAAAAAGTACCTGGCGAATATAAACATACATGTCAGGAAGCGGAAGTCGCGTCCACTGTTTTCGGAGCTGCAGGCAATGACGCAGCCGCAGGGCCTGAATAAGATGATCAACTCGATTTTCTCGGCGAATCACGATGTGGTGGTGGTGATAGACGAGAAAACCTATCTCACCCTGGATGGCAACGACTGGCAGGGCACTTCATATTTTACTTCCCCCACGAAGGAAGTGAGCTCCGAGGTAAAGTTCATTTCACACACCAAGTTCTTCAAGCAGGTGCTGCTGTTGCTGACAATCAGCGAGAAGGGAATATCAAAGCCGATCTTCTTTTCCAGACTCCAGACTGGCCGTGAACGGGGAAATTTATAGTACGAAATGCCTGCCGGAAGTTGCGTCGTTCATCAAGAAATACCATAAGGGTGAAGACGCGGTGTTCTGGACAGATCTGGCGTCGGCCCACTACTCGAAGCGATCGTTGGAGGAGATGGAGCGGCTGAATATCAAATCGGTGAACCCGTTCAATGTCCCCTATCTGCGTCCCACCGAAAATGTTTGGGCCAACCTGAAGCGTAAGATCTACTCCAACAATTTTGCCCGAAAACTGAGAAGGAATTGATGTACAAAACGAAGAAAGGACTCAAAAACATTTTGATAGTTGTTCTTGTATTCTCTCAATGCGCGGAGTAACGATCTATGATGAAGTTTTTCAGAAGCAGATAACTTCCCATCTACATAAGAGGCTCTACGAGTGGACAGTAAATTATTGCTAGAACGGATATAAATGAAGAGAAAGTATTGATAGTTCCGTATAGCGTAGCGGCAGGCTTTGAAATTGAAAGATACAAGTTGAAAACAAACGGAGGGCTTTTTAAACGGTAGTATACCAATCAGGCACATAATCTTTTACCAAGCTACCCCAGCGCAGTATAGGCAAGGGGGAGAATATTCACTTGACTGGTAAAAGAATATATGATCGATTGTGCTCTTATATAGAAGTTCACTTCATCGTGTCGCCTACCGACCCACCCGGTTAATTCCGGGATTAGTCGGTGGGTCCACCGACCTTTGGTGGAGTTGTTCCATTCCCTTTGCCACTTAACCATGGCTGCGGCTCTAGTGGTCTTCCGAATACCTCTTGTTCCACGTTGTTCGAAGCACTCTACGTCCTTTTTTATGGCCATGCCTATTGGCATCATCCCCGCTAGGACGCAGACCGCGTCGCGTGATACCGTTCGGTAAGCACTAACCACTCTTAGGCACTTAAGGTACTCAAGGCGGTGATCCATGCCGGCCCGCCGTACCTAGGTATGGACAGGGCGACACTGGCCAGGCGTTAACTCCTACTCCCTTGAACTGCCGAACTATTCGACATGACTGACAAAGGACAGCTTATCGTCGATCATGACCCCAAGATACCTCAATAACCTCTTCGATTCTATTGTGCAGTTACTACCGTGAGTTTAGTCGTATGGTGCGCTAGCTCCAATTGCCTGGAACTCATCCATCTCTCCACAACGCCGATGGAGTGCGAGGCCGTTAACTCGACCTCTTCGATGGTCGACACACCAGGGTGATGACGTCCGCGAACCCGACTATCTTCACCCCGTTCGGGAACTCAAGCCGTACCTCTTCGTACATCGTGTTCCATAACACTGGACCCAGGATCGAACCTTGTGGGACGCCTGCGATGATCAGGACATATTTCTGGCCTGCCTATGTGTTGTATACCAGTACGCGATTCTGGAAGTAACTTCTAAAGGCGTTGGAGCGAGTCAACGAGAGTCACCCAACTGGCGCTATTGAACACACTTCTCACGTCAATGGTGACCACTGTACAGTATCGTACTCCTCGCCTCTTGCGCTGGATTGCCACCTCAGCCGTTTTGGTGACGGACAGGATGTCATCCACCGTCGACTTCCCTTTACGGAAGCCAAACTGATTATTAGACTGACTGGCTATACCCTCCGTGTATGTTGTCAGTTTGTCCCTCAAGAGCACTTTACCCGCTGTATCCAACAAACATATAGGTCTATATGCCGACAGGTAGCAACACAAGGGTCTGAATTTTCCAGGCGTCCGAGAAGACGCCTTCGTCCGGACACTTTTGCATCAACCTGAACATTTCGGGATCCAGCAAGATAGCCGTCTTGATGGCCAGGTTAGTGGTTCGGAAAGACTCCCCAACGATCACCTGCAGCGCCATATTGACCCTGTCCGTAACCCAGTTTCCGTTGCCGGCTGGGATGCGGTATGGGTCGGAAATTATGGTGATATCCGATGCCAACTCGCGAACTGTCTGACACAGCAGTTGCTGGGCGGCCTCACAATGGTTCAGGTTTAGTTTAGATGGTATTACGGTTGGCTCGTTGGAATACCCTTAGCTAGCGGGCTCATGTCCCCCTCCCCCACCACTCCATGACGTGCTTATCATCCGGTTTCCCGGCGCACATCAAGCATTTGAAGGCGATTTTTGCAATCCCACGCCTTGTGACTAGTGTTGCCACACCTTCTGCACATGTTGCTCCTATCTGGGACTTTGCACTCCCAGTACATGTGTCCGCTCTCTAGGCATTTGAAGCATGCCTTCGGCGGCTGGTGTAGCCAAAGCGGGCATATATGTAGACCATCCCACCTTCACCTTCGTCACATTCAACGCAGCAACCTCGACCTTGCACTGTTCCTTAGTGGCCCTTTAGCGTTGCGGCCTATTTAGCTCCAGGAGCATCTCACCGGTGCGGGTACGGTGTATACTCCGCACAGCGGCGCCTATGGCTGCCAATTTAGCGTCCCCGCGCATCGCTTTCAAGACCTCCGAGTACTTTGATGCCTTGGTGTTGACGATGAGGGCCTCTCTGCGGTTACGCTTGCGGGCCACCTGTCACTTATCTTTTCTTTTTTCGTCCTTTTTTCGGACCTTATTCCAGTGGCTTTCCCTTCCACATATGGGGTCATCACTCGCCCCCCTCCTAGCACTAGCGTCTGCTTCTGTGCTAGTTATGGTTGTTGTCGTTGGGGCCCTGCCGCTTGGACACCCTTCGGCGCTTGAGACACGAGCTGGATGTCGTGCCTTTAGCGTTAGGTTTAGCGCCGGGGCCTATCTCTTTGCGGCCAGCCGGAGCTGGTCGCGAGAATGGACCCTCAAAACCCGCCGCCACGTTCGCGTAGGTTCGCTTCCCTACTGGGGCTTCCGACACTATACGCTTCTTAGAAGCGCTAGGTGCCGTTTCGCCCGGAGACTGCCTAACACGCTTGGAAGTCCTCGCCCCAAGATACAAGTTGAAAACGAGCGGAGGGCTTTTAAACGGTAGTATACCAATTTCAATTTCAAAGCCTACCAATAAATTACTATCCACTCTTAGAGCCTCTCATGTAGATGGGAAGTTATCTGCTTCTGACAAATTTCATCTCAAAAACATGCCTTCACGCATGTTTTCGTCCGTCATGGCGAATGTTCCGGTTAACAGCCGGAAGGCCGCTTGCAAGAGTGTAGAATTTGTTTGTAAGTAAGCTTAAATAATTACCTTCCATGGGAAATTTATCAAAAGCAATTATCTGTCTTAGCTTTTTTATCACCATCCGAATAAAACTATTCTTGTTTTGCGAGATCAACTTACGAGGTCTCCATCGTACTGATAAGTTGATAAAGCTCCACGGGACGTCATAACTCTTTAATAGACATGATAAAGTATATCCAGAATACCTAAGGTGTCTCAAACTAGCTTTGCATACAGATCTTGATGTACTACATGAGCAACAAGGCTATTTACGATGTCTCTGATGAGTTTAAAAGTCGCACTATACACTTTAAAAGACATGTTATAGTATTTCTATAATACCTAAGGTACCCAATATATCCTTGAGTTCAGATCTTGATGTTCCATATGATCAACAAGGGTGATACGTTCCCTGCTTGTTAGAAAAAGTCCACGGAAACGGAGAAGTGGACAACCACAGTCTTTACGAACTCCAAAAATTGTGAAATCAGTTAAAGAGAAAGTGTAAAGAAATCCAGTAAGGTCAATCCGGAAGCTGGCTAAAGATGCGAATATTTCGAGATCTTCCATGCATCGATTAAAAGCATCATTCAGGGCGAAGCTGAAGCATCATTTAATAACAGGACGAATCAAAAGCGCTCGAAATTATTGTTGTATCAGTTGAAAAATAAAAGCAACCGATCACCGTGTCCGCATATGAGAAACTTTGGAGTCATGGTATTTAGAGCAGTTGCGTTGAATGGCAAAAGTGAACACTCTGGACTCCGTAGATTCAAGCGTACTTTGATGAACACAAGATTCTTATTTTCCTACAAGATGGAGTACCATGTGATCATACCTCTAAAAGGACGCAAACCTGACTGAAGGAGAACATATCATTTTGGCCGAAAGACGTTGGCCTCCAAGAAATCCAGATTTGAACCTCCTCGACTATACAATATGGGCGAATGTTAAAGCGAAGGCCAGTGGATCTTCTCATCCAAGTGTCGATTTTTTGAAAGCTTCCATCGAAGAGGCGAGAGCTTCAAATGTCAGAGGACTATGATAAGGTGTGAACATATATTATCGAGTGATTATTTCTGAATTTGTGAAAATATGTGCGGTATCTTTCGTAACATTTTATATTTTTTATTACGACCAAATTGAACACATGCAAAAGTGAACCGTTGTGGTATATCTGCTGACATGTCATTCTTGAACTACTTTCGATGAAGGATGAAACATTTTGGCTGCCATCAGCCGAATGTTTTAAAAAAAAGTTGCGGCATAGATTTATATCGCTAAGAATCTCGTGAATTACTGGCTTCTTACTGCATACATATGATGGTCATTATACGGAATGAAATTATGAGAATGGATAACCAAAGATAGTAAAATAAGTGCAGTTTTAATCAAACTATCAAATATAGTCACACGCCATTTCTAAACTGTTTGAAACTGTCAGCAGAAATAGGACGACATTTTTCTCTTCCTGTTTTTTATCATTGTCATCATAATCAACCAAAATGTATGGTAAATTTTCTAATACATATGTATACATGTTAACACAGTTAAATATGCATTACAACTATAAACTAAACTGAGAAAACGTTTTTGTTACTATGGCTATCTTGATGTTGTTCCTCGATAGAAAGTTTCCAGTCAGAATTGGTCCAATCTACATTTGCAAGGCGCACATATGCGCGTTCAAGTCGTTGTTCTACCAACTTGATATGGGTGAGAAGCTAAACAGCACCCACTGTAAGCTTCCCCCACTTTTACAGACTGCACGTTTGAGTTTGCTTATTCTATATTTCGGTAGCTATTAGCTTTGCTCCACTTAAAGTTTTGAGTGATTCGTAGAGTGGCGTATCACTTATTGAGAGTATTCAAAGCACTTTGTAAGATTTGCCCTATGTGGGTTTTGTTTATTGCATCCCATGGATGCATGTTCAAACATAGTAACTGTATATTCTTTATGGTTTGATGCCGAACAGAAGTTGGCAACAGATTTTATCTGGCCTGTACAAGACTAAGCTTGTTCTTTATGTTAAGTATCTGATAGTCATCAAAAGAAGATGTAAAATGTCAATACAGATCAGACACATTAAGTGTTCAAATTTCAAAAAGTCTTCTTTACGATTTCAATCCAATTGCAATAACTGACTCATTGACTCCTGACATCGTTAATTGGGAGTAAAATTGAAAAGTTTTCCGCGTCAAAACACGCTATTCCTAGCAGCATATTTGTCACCAAACGATTGAAACATGTCCTATTTCACTCCTATAAGTAACAATCAAGTTGCTACAACCTTTTATTAAGGCTGTATGATGTACACACGGGATGCAATCTTTTCTCAAGACTAGCCTTACTATCAGCTGGAAAAAAATTCTAACCAAAAATATTTGAGCCAGGCATTTTACTCATACAAATCACGTCCTGCAATCCATAAATTTTGCAAGTGGAGTCAAAATATATTTCTCCGTACTGTTCTTACTTTCACTAAATTCTAGTTTCATTTCGGTTAATCATATTTTCAAGCAAAAACACAATCAACCGAAATTGAAAAAAAAACTGCTTCAAGAATCCTTCCAAGAACAACTTTCTAACAACAACATTTTAGCTGGAAATTCGTAAAAAAAAACACCACAAACAGAGCAGAACATTTTCACTTTCTGCAAAAGCCGCACTGGAAGACGGTTGAACCCTTTTTTTTAGCCAGCCAGACCCTCAGCTGCTTCTCGAAAGAAGAGTGCCTCGGGTATCCGTTTTCTCGGAATGGAAACTAGGTCATGATGTAACTGTATATATCGTCATCACAGGCACCCCGGATCGTCGGGCGACGGGCGGGGGCAGTTGTTGAGCTTCTTGGACGGCAGAAATTTCGTGCGCCTGAGCCGCAAACGATCCGCCGTGATCAACGAACCAGACTGAATGGGCAGAATAAACATCGGCTGGACATCGAGCGGGTTTGCGGTGCGGGAAAGCTCGGGTCTGGAACAGCATTCTCTTTGGTTCGCATTTTCCTTTATATTTCTCGTGACGATCGTTGATCGCTGTTACGTATATATATACCTACTATGGGAGTCAACTCAGTCCCCTCTTTTACGTTCCTCTTTTTAGAAGAATTATGTGCACGCCATGCCGTGTGCCGTTGCTCCATGCTTGGCGCTGGTCATTTGTTTAGTGGAGAACTGGAATCCGCCAATAAAAAATAACTTTCGCTTATTTTCCTTTCTTCGGTGGCGCAAGAGCTTATGGTGATGGCAACATAAAAACAAAAGCAAATTTATGAACATGGACTTTGTTGCGTTAGGTTATAGTAAAATGCGGAATCATCACCACGTGGTATTAATTTTATGTTATTCTCTTTTTTTTCAGGTATGTCAATAACATCATCATAGACGTTGAGCTCAAAGAGTAGCTAGTTGGACTAAAGTAGGTAAACGGAATACGAATCATACAACTAATTACCACGAAACATAGTGACTATGAATATGGTAAAACAATGCTAATAGGAGAAACTTCATAAGACGTGATAGTGACATGCAAGCACGAGGCCACAGCTCATCTTAAGGACTGTATCGAAAATAAGTTGTTTGTTTCTGTCAAATCATACAAAATGATGTTTTATTCAAATTAATGGGTGATTCTTTATTGCCCTTGAACATTATGAACACGAAAGGAACTAATATTATTCTTTCACTAATTTGAGAATTTTCATCAACTTTTTGAAGACTCTCGATGGGCCAAAGCTGAGGTCAATTTGGCAGACTGATGTCTTTCTCAACCAAATATATACATGAGTCAATTGAGAGTTGTTTTGGCGTAATGCGCCGACGCTAAATCCAGCCAAAACAGTGCAGACGAGCAATGCATCTTCTATAAAAGGCAACAACCTCTCTTCTGCAGACACTCAGATAGGTTGATTTCCTGCATTGATTGTTTGTTTAAAAAATGGTAGACTTAGACCCGAATAAAGTCTAGTATCATAAAGATAACAATTCGAAAACATATTTTGATATCACAATTGTTAAATTTGATATCAAATTTAGGTTTCATCTTGCTGTAATCTTGCGTTCACTCTTCTTTGAGAAAAGTAGTTTTGTTTTCATTGTATTGACAGATCGTCAAATGGAATACCCATTTTACTATCAACAGGAAAACATTTACAGCAAATTGACCTTTTCAATTCGCTCTCACTGGTAGAAGGATCAGTTTCAAATTAAATGTAATGGGAATAAATGTTTGCTATCAATTTTGAGATGTTCACCGTTAAAATGACCAAAACAAGAGCACCCTGAGTAATCACCCAGGTAACCAAAAAGCAGTTCCAAAGTGTCTTTACGGCAACCTATCAAGCACTTAACTCACCTTAAATGCTACATAAATGCCGCTTTTGGCCCAATATACGGATGCTTTACTGCAATGCTATGATAATGCTTCATTAATGCTATTGTACATTCTTAATGCTTATTACAGGCTACACGCATTTAAATAGCATTGGAAATCCAACTTTACAACAGATAGCATTCAAGATGCTGATATTAATCTAATATAATGCTTGTAGCACTGAAATGCAGATTTAGGGTTAATTTACTGCAAATGCTAATGCTTATTGGTTACCTGGGCATCACCGGCAACATTAGAGCAACACATTTAGTTTTCTATTTGATCTCAAACTCTACTCGAGGTCATACCGCGGAAACATATTGCTTGCCATACCAGGAACACTTTTCGACCAAACTTTCTCCACTTGAATCGACCTGTTTGCATCGCTTACATCCTCCCCATACGACGGCAGTGTAATGTTGTGGACATGAAAGGTTTTTCAAGTCGTCTTTGTCGTGTGACTCGTCGTCCAACAAAATACATGCATCCGGTCGCTGCAAAACTCGCGAGTACTTGTTGCTGCGCGTTGCTTCTGTTCTGCATTTTGTTTGAAGATCCGGGTTTTCTGCCTCTTCCTGACAGTTCATCCAAAGAACAGTGTTCCCAAAACTTGGTTACGATTGATTTTACACTCACGTGATGAGTTTCAAAGCGCTTCGTCGATTGTCGCATAGTTACACCCTTTTCACGTAGCCTTAACCTTGACATTCACGTCTTTTTCAATGCGCGAAATTTTGAAAACGAAGAATTTAAACCGTGCAAACAAGTAAACCCTGTCCGCGTTAAATTTTGGATACCAAAATAATAGCAGCAGAAAAACTTTACACATAATTCAACAAAACCAATTGTTAACTTCACAATAATAGAGTTATATATGCATCAGAAACACTAGATTAAGATGTTAATCCTTCTTTCTGTAAAATTCTCGAACTTTCTGTGGTACACTAGAGATCAGGTTCCGAACGGTATTTGCTTTCTTCTTAGTTTCGAAGAGTTTCCGCTTATATAGAGCCCAGAATCCTCCCATAGGGGCTAAGCCTGGACCGTTTGGCGGATTGGCTGTGTTGGCACGTACTTGACCTTCTTGTACCCAGAGTACCATTCCAAGACGGATTTCCTATAGTGACAAGAGGCCAAATCCGGCCAAAACAGAGCTGGAGAGCCGTGGCTTCAGATAAACGGTAGCAACTGCTATTGCAGACATTCTTCTCGTACACATCCTTATTGATAGTGCCGCTAGAGACGAGACTTTCTTATTTTCTACCACATATGGCCTAAACAACCAAACACTTCTGCGCGTTTGCAACACCTCTTTGTCCGGAAACAGCACGGCAACGGTAAGTTCCTTTTGCACTGCAGTATCAAAAACCAGACCCGAAAGCTGTTGGAAGTCTTCGAGTAAGTATGTTTCATCGTGCATTATGATACTATAAAATGTTTGCAAAAAATAGTGCGGGCTGAAATTTTGCTTGTCATCACAGTTGGGCACCCTTTTCACTTTGTACGCCTTTCATTTCTTGCCTTTGCATGAAAACACGGTACTTTCGTTCAATCTTGGCAAGATCGTGTTTCTTTGGCAAGATCGCGTACCGGACAAATTCGAATTTTGCTGCCTTTTTGCGCTAAAATTGTTTGCGTTTTCCACTTGATTCGACGCATTTTACCGAATGCATGCAAGAATGTAACCATGTTGTACCAACGAATTCTGCGTGGAGTGTTTCTGCGATCATATAAGTGAATCGTTTCAGCGATCTCTGCTTGATACAAATTCTTAACGTAGACAGGCTTCTAAACAATCGAAACATGACAGTCGTACAGCA
>JASCZW010010430.1:0-36771 GCA_034211315.2 Aedes japonicus
CTTTTGATCATATAAGTGCCCAGAACTAAGTTATGTATACTAGAAAAAATACATGAGGTCATGTCTTCAAGCTAAATTTTCGAATTCAACATAACTAGTTGTATTACTTGCTTAATCTTTAACTGATAGTTCAATTCAGCCATCTCCAAAATATCACCTCAGAACTCTACTGTTCTCAGACAACCGTTCGAAGGGTAACCTTGATTTCCCCCGCAAAATCTTACAATATTGAACCAACAAACCAAGCCAGTTGGAACCGAACTGTTTTCAGATTTTGAGACGGCAGACAACCCACTCTGGTTTATTTTCTCCGTTCGAGGTAAAAGCAATGATGGTGCATGTTTATTTTTTCCTCTTTTCCATCAATAAATTCTGTCATTTCACAGCATCTCTGATAACGGAGCAGACGGTTTTTTACGCTTAGCACTATCACACGCTGTCGGGATATCCATACGTTTTTTTTCTGCCGATAACCTTTCTTTTCCTTCGCGCTAAGTCATGTGCGTGGGACATCCTGTGAGACCTGAAAACGTGGAGCCTCACCTGTCCCGTTATCTCCAGGGAAGATTGGGAAGTTTGGGATTTTATTATTATTACATGGCAGGGTTCTTTCTCCTTTCTATTCAAACGCACCTCACAAGTCCAGCATCGAAACCCGTGACTAGGGATCGGAGAATGCTTTTCGATTTCGGCCGGAAAACGATTTCTTCCTATCCCGGTCCCCGGAGTCATCCAGTTTATCTACTGTGTCACAAATTATCGTTAGTGATTATCCTGCGATTGGTCACCATCCCAGCTGGAGAAGGGGCAGAATTGGACGAGGAAAACGACGTTTCGGTGAGAGATGAATGAAAACTGTAATGGGAGATGAGCTGTAAAGCGTGTTGTAGTTGAAGGGCCAAGAAGGTAAAAAAAATCGTATACCCGCCCGATGCTGAAAGAAGTACGATGCTGGTAAGTGCTGCCTCCGCGGTGATGATGATGATGATGATGGTGGTGATGCTACGAAGTAGTGCGAACAGGATGTGAACGTGTAAATTTCCTTTGGATATTGCTATCCATCTGAGTGAGGTTGTGGTTGAGAAAATAATCATTCCGCCAGGTTAGGGTTGTCATCAATTGCGAAGATCTTCCAGTACGCAAGAAGTCGAGCGAAGCCACCCCGACAAAGTTTTCATGAAACTGTGAAACATAAATTTCCTTCCTCTCCAAATCAACCAACACCTCCAGCGCCACTCCCACTGGGGTTGGATGGGATTGAGTCGTGTGTTATGAGGGGAAAAAGATGAAAAACGAGAGTGCAGTAGCAGATGTGCTTCCTTCGCACACACCCACCCACATGGACTGGTTGGATTGGTTTCCCCCAGACCACCGCACGGCAAAAGAAAGGAACTTGGACAAATCGTTTTCGAGATGAGAATGGAACCGAAGAGAAGGTGGCGGTCGGGGCGGGCGAAGTGAGGGAGAATAATGATTAAGGTGAAGGTAGAGTTATGGACGTCGAACACGTTATTCATAATAATTTATGGGAGAACTTTGGCAATCCGTTTGCGACGGTTACTTGGAATTGATGCTTTGCAAGCATGAAAGGAAGTTTTTGTTTTAAGGCTGAATAAATTGGATTGGAGAAGTGGAAGAGCATCATTATTGATTGTTCTGTGATATGCTAGAATTTCGCTCCAAGTACCGTTTGATATTCATTTACACGAACATGTTGGAGTATTGAGGTTTGTACTTTACAACGGTGAATGTTTTCAAATCTTTAGCGCAATTGGGCAAAAGATTATCATTGAACAGCGCATCAGGTTTATGGAAGCAACAATTTCAACCAAGTTGTTTGTTTACATAGTTTTGCCGGGAATTTTGATATTTTAAGATGATTTAAAAATCTTATCTGATTCTTCAATACTTTCGATGCATTCTATTGATGCATACCTGATTAAAAATTTGACAAAGAACTTAAATGTTTGATAGAACAAATAAAAAAGTACCAAAATATTGTGAATTATTCTGTTTTGTGGGTGAAATGGACAATTGGAGGGGATGGAATGAACAGGTTAGAGGAATATAAATGGACGATCATAAAATATCATTATTTTTGCCATAGAAAGAAATCCGCAGGTTACGATATGCATTCATTATGCATTCATTGTTATTCGAAACATATAAATGATAGTTAAGTGTAGCTTTATATTTGAAAATCATAAAAAATAGCAACAGTGAAAGCATAAAGTGACTGATTCCACGCCAAATCGGTCGGTCACCAAACTCAACTATCTTCGATTTTGATGAAACTTGGTACACGTCTTCGGTATGTTGAAAAAAAATCCACTGGTGTTAAGATTATTTGGGTTCAAGAGTAACTTTTGAGATGGGTGTATGTTTTTTTCCAACATTTTGCTTGAAAAATCGTAGATTCAAAAATCATTACATTTAGAGAAAAACTTTATATGGGGAGTTGTAGAGAACTAAATAGGCTTTGTAAGAAAAATGTACACTGAAAAAAAATTTTTTTCATAAAGAAAAATCGAAAATAAATACTAAAAATCAAATATAAAAAAACATATTTTTAATATTTTTCAAATTTGTTTTGTGGAAATTTGAGAAAAAAGACACGTTTTGAAAAAACTCTAGGATGGACGCTCTTATAATAAAAAGTTTTCCGAAGAGCGAACTTTGGTGCATATTTCAAATTTTGGTTATTCATTATTATAAATGAAAATTAATTATACAATATAATTTTGGAGATCATTAAAAACAATAATGATGCTAATGATAAATCACCTGAACGCAACCGTTTTCGAGATTTTTCGGATTTTATTTCAATAGAATGAAAAAACCTCAGAAAATTCGCTCTTTTCTTAAGTTAATCGAGATTTCCACCAGAAATGATAAATTTTTCCAAGATCTTCATATTATAACGTTCACATTACTCTAATGTCCTCTTTTCTTTTGATATCAGGATGATAAGAAGACTCATTTGAAAAGAACAATTGTTTTAATATTGCAATCAATATATTTATAATTGTTTATGGCTGTATCGGTCGGGCCGCTCAGAGAATGAAGGGAGCGAATTTGCTAAAGCGATGAAAGTAACAGCGAGATAGATGTCGCAGGGGCGACAAATGTGAAATGGACAGATGATGAAATTATGCGGAGGGTCATATAGAAGAAGCATATTAATCGAACTGCTGACTATTTTGCCAAGCTCCAACGATGTTAGAGGTCGGGTGTAGTGTGTGAAAACTACACTCCGAACAGTTCGGTGATGTAGCGATGAAAGTAACACATATTGTTTAAGGTAGGTAGAACAAATAGCAGCTATAACGTATGTCAGGTATATCTTCTCATAAAAAAAACAGCTAATGTACGCTGCCTGTAAACTACCAGAGATGTTTTATACCTGCATTTCCAAAGGTACCACAGCCAATATATATGCTCATACATAGTCGCATTCATCAGTAAAATCTATCTGAGTGAACTGAAAATGGAGTTTAACATGAAGAAGTGTTGTATGCCGTTTCGCACTAAACGGTGCTCAAAAAACCTTCGTAAATTAACCGAACAAAATGTCAAAAACTCAAGTTTATGGGCAAAACATATTTGGACACTTCTTTGATGATTTGTGATAATTGTCGTTTGCATTTAAATAGAACGGAACAATCCCATGCTGCAATTTCGGAGCCTAGTGAGAAACCATCAATTACTAACATTATGGATCCACAACCATCTACATCACGGCAAGTAGACTTGTATGGTCTCGAGGAAACGCCATCGGCAATATTATTAATGTCAGTGCCATCTGATAGCAGTGTGCAAGATTATTCAAGGCGCCATAATATTGAGCTATTTAACAAGGGCGTAGCTGGAATCAACGTTTCGCCAATATCGGCTAAAAAGTTCCTGAACGTAAATTATGCCCGCAAAAAGTTCAAAGATGTTTCAAACGGCATTCGGACACACATATTTGAGGATCAAGCGGAGGAGGATGACCTGGAACAATTGAAAGTGAAAGCAGCCGAATATGACGAAATAATCGCGCAGCTAAAGGACCGGTATGCTGATCCAGAAACTTCGAGGGACGATCAAGTAAGGATACTTTCGGTTTTACCACAATCTTGGACAAATCAAAGAGTAATGGCAGAATTTGGAATAACAAACAAGTACATCGTATCACAAGCTAAATTCCTTGCAAAGCACGAAGGTGTTTTAGCTGCCCCTAACGAGATTCATAATATATATAAAAGCAATCAATAGTTTATATAATGTTTATGTAATATTATCAATGACCGAGACTAATAAATGGTATATATAAATATAAATCCAACCATAATTCATTATTTTTGTCTTATAACTTTAAGTGAAGCTTTTTCAATCGACGAGCTGTTAAGAGTAAGTAAGAGGCACATACATGTGTTTTAAAAAGGCTTAAAATACAAGAGAAACAATCGTTAGCTATTGTTGTTTTAATATCACGAGTAATTTATGAAAAGGGCGTATTTTTTGAGGTTTTGAAATGTTATTGAAAGAAAATCAGAAATATCTTGAAAACGGTTGCGTTTACGTGGTTTATCATTATGATCATTATTGTTTATAATGATCTCCAAAACCATATTGTAACATCAAAATTTATTTATAAGAATGAATAACCAAAATTTGAAATATACACCAAAGTTCGCTATTTGAAAAACTTTTTTATTATAAGAGCGTCCATCCTAGAGTTTTTTTTAAAACGTGTCTTTTTTCCTCATATGGAAATCTGAGGAAAAAAGACTTAAAATATTTTTTTTTAGATATTTTATTTTTAGTAATTATTTTTGATTTTTCTTGATGAAAAAAAAAAATTTTTTTCTGTGTATATTTTTTTAAGAAAGGCTTTTTAGATCCCTACAATTCCTTTATATAAAGTTTTTCTCTAAATGTAATGGTTTTTGAACTACGATTTGTCAAGTAAAATGTTGGAAAAAACACATACGCCCATCTCAAAAGTTACTCTTGAACCCAAATTATCTTAACACCAGTGGAATTTTTTTTTCCAACGTACCGAGCTCATGTGCCAAGTTTCATCCAAATCAATGATGATCGGGTATGATTTTTGGGATTTCCGGCACATTCTGGATGGAATCCCTCAAGTGTGGAACTTGCAGTATGCGTAATAATGTTTGCACCATTGAGCAATGTAGTTGACATGTGAATGTAGTTTAAAGAAATTATCAAATGAAATGGTTTCGATTTTTCTTATTTATATAAAAAGGGGTTGTTTCGGAGTGTCTTAAATTATGTAAATTATCGATCGAGTTTCCATTTGCTTTAATAACCTTTAAACCTACGTTATCTGGTTCGGAAAACCGTTAAATCCTGCGTACGATGTTATCGTATTCGACCAAAACCTGAACACCAGTTGATGGGTCAGTTACCCAAGGTACGCATCACTCCAGCTCGTGCATTCCTCAACACAGGTGTTGATTTCTGCGGTCCCGTGTGGTTGAAGACATCACTCCGCCGAACAAAACAACCAGCTCCAACTCGAGCATGCGTAGCTGTTTTAATCTGTATGGCTACGAGGCCGTGCATTTAGAGCTAGTTGGTGATCATAGCTCCGAAGCATTTGAAAAGGGTTCATAGCTCGCCAAGGAAAACCAATTACTCTGTTTTGTGACAATGCCACCAATTTAAAGGGAGCAGACAGGGAACTTTAGGACAAGCAATTCAACGAACAGCTGATTCATACATTCAATTTAACTTCATTCCAGCAAATGCTCCGACGTTCGGTGGCCTGTCAAGGCTTTCAAGCATCATTTTCGGCGAACCGTCGGCCTGGAATCTCTACCCTCCGATTCTATGACCACCATCCTTTGTCAGATAGAGAGCTGTCTGAATTCACGAACACTGGCGGCCTTATCCGAGGATCCAAGCGACACAGAAGTGCTTACCCCGGGTCATTTTCTATTTGGATCAGCTCTCCTATCAATCCCGGAACCCGACCTAGCACAAGTTCCCAGTGACCGGCATTTGCGTTGGCAGGAGATGCAGCGGAAAATCCAAACATTTTGGAAACTGTGGTCATCGGATTATCTCCATCAACTTCAACAACGGACCAAACACTTTTCTCCACAGCCAAATGTTTTGGTTGGTAAGATAACTTACCCCCGCTTAAATGGTCGCATCGAATCGGTGCATCCCGACACCGATGGCCTAGTCCGTGTGGTAAAAGTCAGGCTGGCATCTGGAGCAGTTTTTAACAGACCGAGCGTGAAGATCTGTCTCCTGCCCATCGATTGTGACAACGATTCTGCCTTCAATTCCGGCGAAGTGCCTGGCAATGCAGTTACCGAACAAATGCGTGATTAATTATGAAAAATTGTAAATTACGAAGAGAATTTAAATTAGTACCTAACTTTGATGATATGAACTAGTTCATGGTGGCCGATATGTAGCGAACAACGCGATGGTCCGAGATACCACTGCACAAGCGACACACAAAATACATTCATTGTAAATCCAATACATTCTAATCAATCAAACACATTCGATCTGTAGCTATAAAATTATCCACATCATCCTGTTGCTTAGTTCATTCCAGTTCGTTCAAGCGACACGTACGGTCGTGTTTTTCGCTCACGCTCTGAAAAGTTCTTTCGGTTTATTTCGTTCGCTCTTTCGTTTGGTGCGTGGTGCACTGTTTTCTCTCGTGTTGTGTGATACACAGTCCGACCCCGGTATGAGGAAGCCGCCGCGTGTTGACATCGGCACAAGTTCGTCTGGGAAACGTTCCCGTTTGAACTCACCCGATGATGTGCTGTCATCGAAAAAACTACTAGCGAACAATCGGTACGCCGTTCTGGAGAACGGCGATACACCGAAAATAGAGAAGAAGGAGAAATTGCCGCCGCTATTCGTGAAGGGATTCCCAGAAGGCTTACTGGATAGGGTGTACCACTACATTAACAAAAGCCTACGGTGCACAATCCAGCTCTGCTCGCAGGGCTATAAGCTGATGGTTTCTGCGCTTCCCCTTACAACGCCGTCAAAGAAATACTGAAACAAATGAACGTGCAGTATTTCACGCACGACATTGAAGCCAACAAACCCTTCAAGGTGGTTTTGCGTGGCCTCCCGGACAAGAAAATGGAGGAACTGGCCGAAGAGTTAAAGGCCAATGAACTAAAACCGGTGCAGATAAACAAAATGCGTCGGCATGACATCTTGAGAACCTATCGGGATCAGCTTTACCAGGTGCACTTCGAGAAGAACTCGACGTGCATGAAGGACCTCCAGAACGTCAGAGCGTTATTCCACATCGTCGTGAAGTGGGGCCGGTATCAACCGATTCACCGCGACGTCACTCAGTGCCAGAACTGCCTGATGTTCGGGCATGGCACCAAAAATTGCCACATGGCGAAGCGCTGCGTCGATTGCGGCAAACACCACGAAGCCGATGCTTGTGAGCGGATGGAGGATGCTGAGCCAGTGTGTGCCAACTGGGGTGCGGCGCACAAAGCTACCAGCAAGGAATGCCCGAAGCGGGCCGAATTCATCGCAATTCGGAAAAAATCGTCAGCCAACAACCAACCCGGCCATCGACGACGATCTGGTCCGCCTTCGGCCCTCACGACCGAGAACTTTCCCGCTCTCCCAACACGACAAGTGCCATCAAACCGTCCGGTTCCCAGTCGGCCATCGGTTCAACATCGGTTCGCAGCTGCAGCAACCCAATCATCCCAAGCGATCTTCCAGGACCGTCGTACTCTGGTGCAACATCTGGCGCGATCGATGATTCGTTGCTTTCAACGGAGGAAGTCGTTGCAATCATGACCCAGGCCATCATCATCAAGCGATCCTGCAGAACACGTGGAGAACAAATTCAGGCGATGATTGCGTTCCTCAATGGACCGTGAAATCGTCAATATTACCAATTGGAACGCTTGCTCGCTGAAGAGCAAAAACATCGAGTTTATTAACTTTCTCAACGACCGGTCCATTGACATCGCAATCATCACCGAGACGCATCTCAAGCCTGAGATCAACGTGTTCCTCACAGGTTTCCATCTGATTAGACTTGATCGAACCATTTCCGCCAGAGGTGGAGTCGCCATCGCCCTGTGTATCAACATCAACTGCCAGATGCTTCCGACTTTGCAGCGCCAATTCATCGAAGCCATCGGAGTCAAGGTCGAATCCACTGTCGGCCCTAGCCTATTGTCCCAAATCAAGCTCACTCGGAGGCATGGGCAGTTTATTATCGCCGGTGATCTGAACGCAAAACATGAAACCTGGGGAAACGCACGACGGAACAAGAACGGCTCTATCCTACACGATGACCTGGAAGAGGGCCACTACACCATTCTGGGCCCGGATACTCCCACCCGGTTGAGCAGATCCGGGGTCCACGCAACGATAGACATCTTCTTCACCAACATGGGGAACAACATCGGCCAGCCGATCGCACACCAGGAGCTCAGCTCAGACCACTATCCGGTGGTGGCTGAAGTTGGGTCCTGCGTCAACCGGCATTCGGTAACCAGGAGAAACTACCATCGCGCCAACTGGGTCCAGTTCCGTCATCAGGTCGACAACACGGTCGATTACGATAGATACCCCGAATCAACCGACGACATCGATCGGCAACTGCAGTTGATCGAGCAGGCGATCTCCCAGGCCCGGGAGCACCACATACCAGAAGTAACACAGGTGAGCAATTCTTTACCTATTGATAGTCTCACTAAAAACTTGATCCGTCTTCGAAACACCACTCGCAGACAGTATCAACGTACTGGTCTGCCTGCCTTAAAATTAGAGTGCAATCGTCTGAATAAAATAATGAAGGCTAGAATGGTGGATCTCAGAAACAATAATTTTGCCAACAAAATACGCGCCCTCCCAGATTGTGCAAAGCCGTTTTGGAAATTAACAAAAATTTAAAAAACCAAGCACAGGCCCATTCCACCGTTGATCCCACTAGACAACAATGACTCTATGGATCGTTTGATTACTCCCGCTGAGAAGGCTGCTGAGATAGGTCGACATTTTGTCAGCTCACACAATCTTGGACAGAACATCGACAGTCCTCACGAAGCTGCCGTTAACGAGCATGCGAATAACATCCATCTATATCCCAATGATTTTTTGGAGGAACTAGAAATCACAGCTGACGAACTGTCGACCTATATCAAAACATCGATAAACATGAAGGCCCCAGGTTTCGACAAAATTTTGAACTTGGAACTCAAGCACTTGAGTACCCAATTCTATTAACATCTAGCATTAATTTTTAATCAATGCCTAAGACTTAGCTGCTTCCCTTCGTGCTGGAAGTCAGCTAAAGTTATACCCATCCGGAAACCTGGGAAAGATCCTTCATGTTCCAAGAGCTACCGACCCATCAGCCTTCTCTCGGGAGTATCAAAACTTTTCGAGAAACAAATTTACCGTTGGCTCCTTTCATCTACCGATAAACTCAATATCCTGCTTGATGTACAGTTTGGCTTTCGACGCGGTCGATCAACAGTACATCAACTGAATCGAGTTACTAACATCCTCAGACGGAACAAGTCTGTTTCGAAAACATCTGCCATGGCCCTTCTTGACGTGGAAAAGGCGTTTGACAACGTCTGGCATGATGGCCTGGTGTACAAGCAGCATCGGTTCAATCTTCCAGTCTTTCTGGTGAAGATGGTAAAAAGCTACTTATCAAACAGGACATTCAGTGTTTCGCTGCGTGGTGCAGTTTCCGATGCGCAGGAGGTTTCCGCCGGTGTTCCGCAGGGAAGCATACTAGGTCCACTTCTGTGTAACCTGTTCACCTCGGACATACCCCCACTCCCTGAAAACGGATCTCTGTCGCTGTTTGCCGATGATACCGCAGTCGTCCACAATGGTAGGGTAGTGAGAGCGATCGCATCGAAACTGCAGCGAAGCCTGAATGTTCTGTTGAAGTATCTCACAGACTGGAAGATCTGCATCAATGCAGCGAAGACCCAGGTCATCCTCTTCCCACACTCGAAATCGCCCAGACTTGTTCCGGCTGAGGATGTTAAAATTTATCTAAACGGTACAACGGTGGAATGTACCAATTCAGCCATCTATCTTGGCGTGACTCTAGATAGCAAGCTGAACTTCAGGGAACAGGGTGATAAGACTGTCACAAAATGTAACATTCTATTGAAGCTTATGTACCCCTTGCTACACAGAAAGTCTACATTGTCCCTGAAGAACAAGCTTGCTATCTACAAACAGATCATACTCCCGGTTATCGAGTACGGCATGCCGATCTGGGAGAGCTGCGCGAAAACACACCACCTGAAACTACAGCGGGTTCAAAACAAGTTTCTCAGGATAATCCTGAACACACCTCCGCGGACGAGAACTTCTGAGATCCACCGTCTGGCCGAGATTAAAACACTCGAAGATCGTTTTAGTGAGACTATCAATAGGTACAGGACACGTTGCCACCTATCAGACCACCAAGTCATTCGGGACTTGGTACCCCACCCTTAGGTTTTTCAAATTGTAGTAATTGTAGTTAGGTAGGTTATCAAATTTTATAATTCAAACCAACCAATCCCCATAGGGGATGATATGTACACTAGGATAAAAAATTAGCAAATCACACCACAAATAGAATAAAATGAACGAAGATGAAGAGCCCCTCTGGCTAATCTATTAAACTATTAAATCAAATGTAAACATTAAAACAAACGACAAATAAAGACACATTTTAACTAACTGTTGCTTAGTCAGTAAGATCAGAACATTCTTAGACAATACACCCGACTGAAACCCAACGAGTGCTTTTCTCTGTTTCATCCGACCGAAGCCAACACAAAGCAATTTAAACAGTCTTTTTCAAGACTAAAGAGTTGAAGAATTTTCTGTGGCTGATAACTCTGAACCAGTGACCAAACCACATTGTTCCCTCCACCGTTGCTAGGTGTTGGAGCTCATCGAAGAGGATTCCCGTGCGCGGACAATTGTCCAAATCAAAGTGACGTCACACCCTAAGATTTGACAGATACTGGTGCCCTTGTGTTCAGAAATGTGTGTGTGTGAGAAAAAAAGACGGAGAACACAACTGTTATTGCTATCTCCTTTACTCTCATGGTCAAAAGTGAGGTTAGCTTTTTCCGTGGAATAGTCTATAGATCATTGCACGCGAAAATCTAACCTCACTTTTTTGACAGTTCAGGGAGCTTGTTTACAAGGTGTTAGAATTTAAACTCGATTTGCGTTTTTGCCTTTCGGGTTGTGATCGAAGTGATTTCATTTTAAGTATTATTAAAATGTATCCGAAAGTTATCAGTCATCTCTCCACCTACGCCAACTCTCTGCCACCAGAAAGCAAAAAGCGGTACGTACAAACAATTCGTTGTATTGGCTACGTTGATCCGTATGAAGCGAATTTATATACGGAAGACTTCCCGTCTACGGTGACCGCAGGACACATTGTCGATTATTTAATAAACCACGTAGCCCCGACATCAGGAGATAGTTTTCGGAAAACCAAAAGTTTCCAGGCCTACTGGAAATTCAAGGATGGCTTTGTTTCTATGGTTCACGGAGCTGTAATCAGCGACTTGCATGTGGTCAGAGGAAAGGTAAAGTAAGGTATAATTAGTAGTTCCTATTGAATCAACACGTATAATTCATTTCAGGTATCATATTCAATGAAATTGAATCTTCCACCACTAACAGCGTGGGTGATAATTGAAAAAAATGGAGGCATACAATCGGCACATTGCAATTGCGCGGCTGGTTTGAGTGAATCCTGTTCGCATATTTCTACGGTGCTTTTTGCTCTTGCCAATTTGCATAGTATGGTGTCTACATATAAGGTGAAACATATGATTGTTCATAAAACATATCTTTAGAGATTGACAGTAAATCTCTGATTTTGGATTTTATTTAAATTATACTTTTTTATCCGTTATTTTTTTGTAGCTGAGTGTAACAGAACTACCATGTTACTGGGCCAGACCGTCAAAGAAAATCAAAGAAGATCTGAACCACCCAGTGGAAGATATTGACTACGGCTTCAAAATTACCAGGATGGATGACCTTACTGTCAAAAGCAGCAGAGAAAAAATTCTGGCTTTTTTGAACGATTTGAAAACTGCAGGATCCGCAGCAGTGCTTATAAAGTTCTGTGATGGTCAACATATAACTTGTGGTACTTGTGTGGGTAATATTATACCGCATACATTTTTTCAACAAAAAAATGTGCTGTTGCAAAACTTATTTGATCCAAATCTAGAAGGAGAATCTCTTGATAACATTTGCAAAGCAACCCAACACATTTCGTCGAAAATATCTATCAGTGATGAAGAAATCGAGGAAGTAGAACGACTCACACGGAAACAATCGAATTCCGATTTGTGGAGATGGGTTCGCACAGGCCGCATAACTGCATCTGTTATGAAGGAGTGTATGCAGACATCTACAGAAAGCGTGCCTTCGAAGATGACCCTTTTGAGGAAAATTTGTTATCCTGATTCCATGATTTTTAATAGTGAAGCAACATTATATGGACGGCGTCACGAAGGAGTAGCCAAACGAGCATTGAAGAAAAAAATGAACTTTCACGATTCTGTTGTTTTTCACGAGTGCGGACCAGACCTAATGATGGTTTGTAACTGCCATGGGAAAATTTCTGTTGAAATTAAGTGTCCATTCCGACTTAGTGGAAAAACAAAGTTAAATAATCAGCTATCGATAAGTTCACTGGTTGGAACTGCCAACGCATTTATACAAGTTCAAGATGGGAATTATGTTATGGTTAAAAAGCATTCTTATTACGCTCAAATTCAAACTCAGATCCAAATAACTGATTCAAATTATGGTTTGCTATATGTGTGGAGTAAAAGAGATCAGCTGTGTTTATTGATTGAAAGGGACCCTATTTTTTGGAAGGAAGCATGTGTGAGATCACAAATCTATTTTGAAAAAACAATTTTAATTGAACTCATGGCGAATCACTTTTCAAACCAATTGAAACAATAAAGTATACTGAAACTGCTGTTGAAATCACTTTATTTATTGATTTTATTTATTTATTACTTTGTACTCTGCTGAAACTTCTTTGTAACGCTCATTTGAATTGACAACTGTTGACATTTGAGGTATACTTTGGCCAAGTTATACCTGTGCACTCAAGTATCAAGATTAAACTAAAATGTAACTGAGTTTGAACAAGAATGCGAACTGGAGGTGGTTCCATGCAGGGATTCATCGACGTTTTTGACTAATTCAGTTTCGATACCCGTCGAATCCTCCAAATAACCGTCCTGTTCCTCTAAGGTTAAAACAAAATCAGAACTCGAAGTGGAGATACAATTTGATTCATCCGTTTGAGGTAAATTTTTAGAAGGCACCCAAACCTCTTCTCTGACGTCAGTTGCTTTCGCAGGTTTTCCTAGAGTGAACAGATTAAATGCGTTTTGCTTTCACATATTACGACAAACTTACCTGAGCAAAAATGGAGAGAGCAAACATATTTGAATTTCCACTGATATTTTTGGGCAAGCTTCAGTGCATCAATCCATAGTTTTCTTGGTTTGGAACTCGAAGCGTTCAAGTGTTGATTTTTAGATTCTGATGGAAACTTAAAAAAACGACATCTTTTCCGGTTTTTCATTGATTCGCACTTTTTTAAAACGCACGTCCTGGTCATTTTTTGAGCAGCCAGCTTTTGCGAACACATGAATGGAAACCACCGAAAAATTACTAAGTCCACGTAAACAAGCTCCCTGAACTGTCAAAAATGTGTTGATGACGACACCGTGCAATGATCTATAGGCTCATACCGATAGACTTACGCGTGTATGTGTGCGTGAATCATATGCGCTGTCAGTTTATTTTCGATACAATCCCTAAAAGGCGCAGTCGATTAGACAGACATTTCCACCTGTTCTTAAATTTATATTTATCATTTCATATATGCAGAAAATCACCACGCGATGTAATACTAAAAAAATAGAATATGTTCAATTGGGATGAATTGGGGGATGTTCAATGAAAACCTCCACATATTTGCATTTAAACAGGTTTCGGCAAAGCTGTTTTGTATAAAATTTTCTATAACTTTGCCAAATAAAGTATCAAAACAATTTCGATCACGTTTTTGCGCCCTTGGCAACAGTGTGCGATGGTTTGTAATTTTTTGAGTTGTTTGTTTTTTTTTGTTATTTTTCCCTTATGTTTTCAAAAAAATTAAACTGTTTTTTTTTTCCAGAATAATTTGATATTTGAGCGGTTCCATATCATTTCAGCAACGAGTAATTCTCATATTTTTTGATTTGCATGAAACCTTGCATACAAGTTTTTGGGGAAGAAAAACGCCGTTTTGCATACTTGGTTCGCCATTTTGAACCTAGCCTTACTTATGAGAAGGGCCTATGAAAAATGCACATGATATCTTCAAAAAATTGTATCTCGGAAACGGTTTGTCCGATTGCTTTGGTGTCTTCGGCAAAGTTTTAGACAATTGTTGGTGCTATATGGAAAAAATATGCACGGTAAAAAAAGTTTGATTTTTGTGTTTTGAACTAAACTATAGATTTTCCCTTAAAAGTTACATGTCAATAATTTTTTAATTATCCTTATGTTATAGCTGACTGAAAATTCTATCTAGTGCACAGTGGGTTGTTCTGGAAAAAAATAGGTTACAATGAAAAAAAAAATTACAATTTTCAAAAAAGCTATTAAGAAAAGTCAAAAAAGTTTGTCACCCTAATTTTATGAAAGAACATCAAGTTTGCAAGCAAAAAGTACTTCGATAACATTTTTCTAAGATGCACCGTTTAGAAGATATTACTGATTTAATATTGATTTTTTTGATAACTTAATAAGTTTTGGCCCTTTTCGGATGTTTTTCAGTTTTAAAAGTATTTTTTTCGAAAAGATTGGAAAATTTTGAGTTTAAATGACACTGACAGCTTAAAGATTCGAGTGAAATTCTCTGCCTTAAAAGTATTTTGAAAAACAAGTTACAAAATCCCACTATCAGGAACAATGATTTCTTCCAGTTATTTTTGGTGTATTGTGTTGAAAATGTGCATTCAACTCTTGCATATCGCCTAACAGTTTAATCCATTTAAACTGGATGTGTTTATACTGGGCATATTTTCTCTCTATTGCCGAACATCGCCACAGACATCAAACCGATGAGACAACTCGATTTCGAGATATATCTTTTTGAGAACTGCAAATGCAAGCTCCTCAATTAGCAAGATTCAAAACAGCGAATTAAGCTTATTTTTCAGGGATGGTGATTGTGCGCAATAAAAAATAACATTATATGTTGGATATCATCAGTTTATTTTCTTTCCTTACTTGCATCTGATGCCATATTTCTACTGGTTTTAAATTCGTCTACAATTTTTTGTACTGACCATGATTTTGGTAACAATGAAAAAATTGATAGTTTTTCTTGCCTTGTGGCTGAATTTAAAAATTTCATTTTCATATTTTCTATGACTTCATCAAACTCGTTTGCCTTTTCTGTTTTAGCGTCTTATTTAAAAAGATTTCTTCGTACACCTTCGACGATTTCAGCGCACTTTTTTTCAGGATAGTGAACATTTTTAACCTTACCTAAATCTATAGGCGAAACACGAATAGCTGCTATTCCTCGGATGATACCATCCGTGAGATATCGCAGCTCTTTCGAACACTGAATGTCTTTGAATGGGCGAATACATCTTATTTTACTCATTTTGTAATCTGTAACATAGAAAATATTTTCCAATTGTTAGTTTTGTACGAAAATATCACAAAACATATAATTAAAATGTGTATTTAAAACTTACCTTTGCACCAAAACGTGTTACACTTTCCTTTACAATTATTATGTTATCAAACAACACTGGATCTCGTTCAAAAACACAGGATTATGAGCTGAAATTACTATAATCACTAGGCTACTAGCAACCTTTATGCATTTACTGTTTGGTAGATACTGGATGAATTCAGAACCGAGTCAGACATTATTATACAGCTCACGGGTAGAAATCATAGAATGCTGGGTAAAGACTGTTGGAAGATAGGTAGAGTTGAACAATCTTTCCGGAAAAAATACTTTTGAAACTGGAAAAACATCCGAAAAAGGCCAAAACTTAATAAGTTATCAAAAAAATCAATATTAAATCAGTAATATCTTCTAAACGGTGCATCTTAGAAAAATGTTACCCGGGTACTTTTTGCTTGCAAACTTGATGTTCTTTCATAAAATTAGAGTGACAAACTTTTTTGACTTTTCTTAATAGCTTTTTTAAAAATTGTAATTTTAAAAAAAAATTTTTTTTTCATTGTAACCTATTTTTTTCCAGAATAACTCACTGTGCACTAGATAGAATTTTTAGTCAGCTATAACATAAGGATAATTAAAAAATTATTGACATGTAACTTTTAAGGGAAAATCTATAGTTTAGTTCAAAACACAAAACCAAACTTTTTTTTTACCGTGCATATTTTTTTCATATAGCACCAACAATTGTCTAAAACTTCGCCGAAGACACCAAACCAATCGGACAAACCGTTTCCGAGATACAATTTTTTGAAGATATCATGTGCATTTTTCATAGGCCCTTCTCATAAGTAAGGCTAGATTCAAAATGGCGAACCAAGTATGCAAAACGGCGTTTTTCTTCCCCAAAAACTTGTATGCAAGGTTTCATGCAAATCAAAAAATACAAAAAATAAAAACTGGAAAAATTTCCCACTTGTTCGTGGAATCGCTCATTTTTTTAAATTTAATACTAAAATGTCACCATTTTAACGCCATACATTCCTAGAAATACACTTCGAATAACTTTTTTGATCAGTTGATTTCATTTGATTCTTTCAACTGGAAAAACTTACCAATTTATCAAGAAACTCTTCAAATAAATCGAACTCCTACGAAGAAACACGCCCTTCAAAAAGCCACTTAATCAAGCTAACACAAAAAAGCACTGGTTGAGAATGAAAAACATAAGCTCGACTCCCGGTTGGAAAACTTTTCCCATCTTTCTTCCTTCTGATGGCCTTCCGAAGGTTGGATTTGGCTCAAGACTGTAATCTCGCATCATCATCATCATCGTGGAAAACAAACAGTGAAAAGTGGAGTCTTTTCGTTGGCTATAGTCCCACATCCGTCGTTGGCGGTCTTCTAAATCAAACGAATTGACAGCTAAACACAAAAGTTCATTTTCCGTCTCACTTCTGATGAATGGCAAAATCAGGCTGTGGGTGTACATGTTTTTGATGAAAAGTTCTGTGTGTACTTTCCACCGAGTTTCTACAGTCTCTGGTTGAAGCAAAAGTGTTTAATTTGAAGCAATAAGCGACCGACATGGTGTTTGTCTTTTACAGAGAGAACTCATAACAAAGGTGTTGCGTGTGTCTGTTTGCTTTGATATCTGATGGGGGTAGGTGATTGTAAGAAAGCTATTGATCGCGGCGAGGGTTGTGATGAAAATAAAAATGTGTTTAGTAAATGGAAATAAAATTTCTGATAAAAATATTGGAAAACAAATTTCTTATTTCATGAACTATTCGTACACCCCGCTTGGTGTAAAAATACTTATGGTGTATCATCTCCCTAAATTTATGCATTCCCAGCACGCATCCATTGTTTTCGGTCCCCCTTTTCCCGAAAACAACCCCTCGAAAAGAAACAACTTGCACATTTCCTTGCCGTATGCTCAAATCAGGAAGAGTGACCCGAACCACCGTAGCATTTGAAGAAGGGTCCGACGCGGACACTTATCCGATGCTATCTATGGCCGAATATTAATATTACATAAACCCAAACTCCTCCATTAGCATAGTAAAATTGCGATTTTTTCCCGCTACTCCGTTCCCCCGTTTGATGTTGTTGTGCACTGAATTCGGCTACCATCAACAGCACTGGCAATATGCTTCTATCGTCCTACCGTGGAGCTTCCCACTCCAAAAAAAACGCGTCTTGAATCCATCATTCGTCCAGCTGCAGCTGTGACCGGACAATAATTTATGCACTCATTTAATAATAAATAGCCATCAATTTTCTGCTTTCACCATCACAGCCGTAGTCAAACCACTGACTGCCACCACCAACGCGAGCGCGGGCCCGTTGAGGCGGAAAATGGACCTCAATTTAGCACCCGCTGCTGCTACACTGATGGCTCCTGAACATTCCGGCTTTGGTGGAGACACATTCGGCATCGCGAGTATTGCGTTGCATTTTAAATCCGTCTCAAATGGGTCGTACCCGCACTTCTGCGAATGCAATCCTTCGCCGGTCCATCAACTCCAGAGGGGGGCTCGTCAATGCATTCATCGCTATGAGTGCGAATTGGTGACCTATGTGGCAGTACCGAACCGTCATGCAGTGGTTATTGGCCGGGTGAAAATGTGCTCAAATAGGCATTATTAATAATAAATGTTATTATAAATTATTGATACACATCAGGTACTCTGTGTAATAAAATAATCAATGATGTGAAATAATTATATTAAAATGACCTGTCATTCATTTGGCAGGGCGGAAATCGATGTGGAGATGCTGGGTTCTGCCATGCAAATAGAACAGTTGGAACTGCATGCAGCCAGGTGATAAATAGAAGCCGAATTCCATGGGGAGGACAATTTATGGACGTGCCTGGATGGGTCGGATTCTAAAATGGGACAGGTGATAATCAATTTAGGTCAGATAGTTGGATGAACCTAATTGCGATGCTGACAATGAGATCCTCATCTGGGTTCTGTGCTGTTCACAGATGAAGCGCTCGTTTTTAATACAGGCATACAACAATGACAATCCTGGAAATCAGAAATCTAGTCCAAGAAGCACACACAGCATTTTTCGAATTCAACACTTAGTTTTTATGTTTCAATATAGTACTAGGTGGGGTGAAAAGTAACCTCCTTGACTGTCAAAATGCGATGCTACTGTAAAAAAAAATTAAAGTACCTTGAATTCCGTTCATATTTAGGCATAAACGCTAAATTTTAGTGCGACACTGCCCTTAGTTTTGTTTTAACAACTCATCGTTGAATCCTAGAAAGTGAGAGGTGTTTAATGGAATGCATATAGCAAAAGAGTGATCCGATCAAAATTTGGTCAAACAGGAATGTGTGTGAGTCGATCAAAGTTTTTATTAATAAGTCCAATTATTTTTCTTTTTCAAGCTCAGTTAATAGAGACTACAGGAGAAATATTCAACTGGGCTTCAAATGGTGAGTTGACAATTTCTAAGGAGGGTGCGACCGACCTCTGGTCCTCACAAGTTCCTACCTCACGCCTACACGAGTCATATGATCACAAAAGACTGCCAGCTGAAATATGGAGATGCTGGTTGGCGTAGCTCGGGCAAAGTAGTCAATCCGACAATAGCGAAGTGAGGGGGTGCGACCGGTAAACCATATCATAATTTTCCATTCTTATATCTTTCAGGTCTTCCAGGTCGTCAGGTATTATAAAATAATTTAAAATTTGCCTAAATTTTCTGGTTCATAATGGATGCGCAAGTTTGTCTACACTTGCAACAAAACAGCAGTAGGCACACATGTAATTTTCAGTTCATATTACAATATACCCTCACTATATATTTTATCTTATAGGACATTGTTTATTCATAGCTATTATCATTCATCTCTATCGTCTTTATCATCATTATTATCATTTTTATCATTACTTGTATTTTCGTGATTTATATTCTAACATAAATATTTGTTTTTTACAATTTCACCTTAAAGGTTATATATACTTTTAATTATTTTGTCCTTTATGTCGAATTATCATTATGATTGAGAAGTATCTAGTACCTTCATTAAAAGAAGTACAACGGAATCTATGGTTGGCTTTTGTACTTATTACCTAATGTATTTTTCATTTCCAGTTTGCGAATAGACCTTCTTCCAAATCTGAGCTGATCTGATTCGTGCAGCGCTGTTTGCCATTCGGCTAGTGTCTGATGTTACACTTCAATTTTTGGCATTACTGTACCATAACTCACAATATCATTATATTTGATGATATTGTTTTATCGATTTTACTTCGTAGATGATTTAACCATTGCTTATTGTAATGATGTTGTTTTGAGAAGGAAATAGTTTCTAATCACTGTGAGGCTCTGGGAGTGGACAGCGTTTTTTTTGCTAGAGCGGGGTTGTGAAGAGAAAGTATTGATAGTTCCGTTAGCTCACGGCAGGCGGCCAGTCAAGGTGGTGCATTCGATCATGCCTTGACCTACCCCGCATGGGGATGCTTGGCAAAAGTTTGTGTTTCCTGTTTCGGAATACTACCTCACAATGCCCTCCGCTCAATTTCAAACTACTTCTATTCAATTTTCACAGCCTGCCGTGAGCTAACGGAACTATCAATACTTTCTCTTCACAACTTTGTTCTGGCAAGGGGGTGCTGTCTACTCCTGGAGCCTCATGGTGATGAGAAGTTGTTTCCTTCTCAAAACAACATCATCACAGATCGTTACCCCGCGTATGGGAGAATACAAGGAAAGAACAATATCAAGCATTGCTTATTGTTTTTTATGTCCATTTGTCTTTAACTCTCTGTCAATTAAATCTTCCCTGCTTTCCCAACACAGGAGTAATAACTATTAGGCCAGCAAAAATAAAAGCGGATTCATGTTATAAAATCAACATCAAGCTGCAAATAGTGACCATGGCAACAGTAAATTAAATGTATAAATGTTAGTTCTGTGAAATTTAACAAACTTTTTCAGGATACCACAAATCAAGATTTTGGTGAAATGCTGCTATCAGTGAAAACGAACGAAAACGCGCTCAAGCGCGAACAACGGAACTCTACACTAAAACACTTGACTACATTTCTTGCATTTCAGGATCAACCGAATGGAGATCGTATATAATAGATATGAATGATTGGATTATTTTTCATTAACATAAATATATACACTATTATATAAATATTTCATGGAAACGGGAGGGACCATCAAAGCACCCGATTGAAGCACTCTGGATGGGGAGAGTGGAAATGCCAACTCCCCATTGCTAACAGTTTGTGAATAAAGGGCGGGCTCTTCTCCCCGCCCATTGAGGCATCCTCATGTTAGATAGCTTGCTCTTGTGACCAATTGTTCAGTCTTGTTGTTGGAAGGAGATTCTTTATATCCCTGTGGATACGTATAAGTGATGTTGCCTATCGATCCATCCAACCCCTTTTTGGCCCTTTAGGATAATCAGTGGTTATTAAAGCTTGATCAAGTCTAACAGAGAGGAGAGCCTATTGCTGTCGGACGTAGTTTCCGTGCTGCAATGGGTGGTAGTACATATCATACATCATACAATACAGGAGAAATATTCAACTTAGCTTCCTTTTCACCGAATGCAAATTTCCGGGTCATTCGTTTAACACCTGCCATAAGATTTTGTTCAGTCTCCTTGTCCACTTTCTTCGCCGTAGAACGCCATTTTGCCTTAAACTGTTTCTCGCTCACATCAGCTTGTTAAGTCTTCTTAAGGTTCCGCTTGACGATTGCCCAATATTGTTCGATTGGGCGGAGCTCTGGCATTTTGGGAGGGTTCTTGTGATTGGGAACCACTTGAACGTTGTTAGCAGCATACCACACCATGGCCTTTTTTCCGTAATGGAAAGATGCCAAATCCGGCCAGAATAGAACGGAACAATTGTGTCGCTTCAGGAAAGGCGGTAGACGTTTTTGTAGGAATTCGCTCAGATAAATTTCATGGTTGACGGTTCTCGTTGCACTTCAAGCCACAGCTAATGAATGATGAATGACCTTGAAAATATCTGCCACCTTTCCCTGCCCAGTTGCCGTATAAATTCCTGTCGTATAAATGGCTGTTTATTCAGCCTAAATGATAACATGTTCAGTGATCAAAAAATGATGACCTGGTATCAGAACTTGTTTTCAATTTGGTATAATCCTTTGCTCGGGTAACCAAGCAGATAAGCCTCAATTTTCAAGCTTTCAAAGTGAGCAATCTACGGTTTTGTCCAGACTTTGTGAGTTATTTTGTTTTATCCGCTTTATCAATGCATACGATGTATGCAGCAACTGCAGCATTTTAAAATTCACGTTGTTAAAGCTCGCAACTGAATACCTGCCACCATAGAGAAAATCAATCATGTGTAATTAAAAAAAAAATGAGCGATAGCGCTGTGGCAAAGATTTTTACTTCATAGCTAGCCCAAGTAACATTGACAAAATCATCCAGCTTTGTTAAGTTTTATTACAGTTTTATGAACGCTACTGGAAACCAATTTTGCTTTATCATGGTACAAAGAGGTGCCAATAGGTTTCATATATAAGTCAGGTGTATGAGAACACAGCTTCTCTACAACGATCTTGAAACCTTGTCTTCTAAGAAGCCTTTTACTCCTATCAAAGGTTTTATTTTGAATTTATGAACTCGAAAAAGCATTTTAAAACCATTTTGCCTCCAGCATTAAACGATAAGTTGGCATACAGAGAGGTCACCAGAAGACCAAATAGTTTTATAGTCGTCATTTCGAAGATAAATTGGCTTCCTGAAAAAAAAAATTGTTATTTCTTTCAATCGCCATATTGATATATGAGAAATCATTGAAATGTGGAAAAATAAATACACCAAATATTATATGTAATGCAAATGAACTTTAAATCTGAGATCAATTTCAGCATGCTTTTTGATTACCTGATTGAATTCCATAATTTTCAGGAAATTCATGATTAATTCATCAAAAATACTTGCTCCAATTTTGTTTTTGTTGGTGTCAAATCGCATAATTTCCGAGGTGTATTAATTTTCAGCTTTTATCGTGCCAATGTTAACCATATAATTTCATGAGCATATGATTTGGAGTATGATACGCAAATTTAAGCTCAATTTGCTTCCGATATTTTGCTATAAACAAAATTTCCTGGAACACTAGGTCTCGTTCTTGCATATTATTTACTGCTTAATAAATCAGAACAGCAGAGAATCAAACAAAGCAGAACAACAAAAACCAACCACGATGTCACAGTGAACTATGATAGCTGTGGCCATTTGGCTCTCATCCCGGTTTTGATGGCAGCCAATAGGTTTTATGAAAGTTCTCGAGTGGTCATAAGATCTTTTACTAGAACATTTTCAAAATCTTCATGGTCTTAGAAAGGTTTTATGAATTTGTTTTCACAACCGCTTATAGAGTGGGCTACTTTGTACTCATTTTGGCTTTAAAGATGGATAGAGGAGGTGTTAGTGGACAAAACAGTTGTGAACTTAGTTTTAACAACAATGCTGAACAAAACTAAAATTGTTACTTGTGAGTATTTACTCTTAGCTAATATGTCATAGAACTATAGACATTTATAATGGCTATATCATAGTGAACTATAGCATAGATTTCAAGCACCGTGTGGCGGCACAACTGACTGACCAAAGAGAACCAATCGTGTTACTGCAAGATTGAAGGATTATCAAAAGGACTCGTAAAGCTTTTATGGAAACGAGTAGATATTCTATATTACTTTGACGCGCCCTTTGTTTTTAGCACCCAGTACTATCATTTGAATGTACTACAAAATCAATTTGGCTTTATTATCGAGATTTTAAGCCTGTGGCTGGCTTGTCTCTTGATAGAAAGATGAATATGCATACATACACGGTCAGCCATTTTAACTCAGTTTTGAGTAGTTTTTGACTCACTTTCGCCGAAAGTGGAGTCACTCAAATTTGAGTAAATGGAACTGGGATGGACAAGTCAACAAATCGAAAACGTCCATCTGATTTGAGTCGATGTTTTGTATATGTCGACTTGTCAATCTTTGTTAAATTTACTCAAATTTGAGTAACTCCAATTTTGACGAAAGTGAGTCAAAAACGACTCAAAACTGAGTTAAAACGGCTGGCCGTGCACGTATTTGACTCTCTGGTGGAATTGTTAATTGAGATCACGCGTGGTTTTGATCGCTAGGCGCAATTAGTAGCAATAAAAGTTAGTTCCTGTTTAAGCTATTTGTTTTTTTATTATTCTAGCATAAAAAAAGTGAACATTTGGCGTCTGAATTAACAATTTCTGTGTCTAAATGTTTCTATCAAAAACACACTTTGTACGAAAAACAAAAACTCGATTTCAATCCACGAAATCATCAAAATTCCCAGAGCGTGAATCAAACGAAGCTCACTGTGTTGGATTCACAACGGAGAGATGTTATCATTTCACATTAAATCTTTACTCACCTTTCTCGATTTATGTTAATTAAAGTTGAATCACGCCTTGTCTTAAATTCTACGTCAATGGTCCTCACAATCTCGTGGCTCTGTATCTTCTAGTTTTTCCATTGAACCATTTAAATTCTGAACGTTTTATTGGCATATTTCATTTGAATAGCTTGGAAACAAATCTGCTAGCTATTATTTGTTTCAATTCCTGTCTTAAAAATGCCTTACCGTAATTGCTTTTCTACTTTGACTATTCCCCGACCACCGGACACTCCAATTTCGCCAGTAAAAACTAAATCCTATCAAACAACAACAATAACCAATGACTCCCATCTGCCCCACCTACTTGGATTGCCACCCACATTTCAGAAGTACGCAACAGTAAGTGTGAAAAAATAAAAGCAATTTTATTTTCATTTCCTGTGTTCGTTTGAGAAACTTTACCAATAAAATTCGCTTCTTCATTGTGTTTTTGAGTCGAGCTCGTCCATAAGGACTGCCAATCTCGGCCCCCTCTCATTTGTCGGGAACGCAGAAGCAATAAAAACCCCTTTTTGAGCGGCGAAGATTTCCTGCATTCCAGCACTGATAAAGAGAGAAAGAGAGAGGTGGAGAGTGACAGAAAAAGCAAAGCGAAAACCAACTCGATTAGATGCGATCTGCTATTCCATTAGAGTAATTGAAATCCGGCAACCAAACAGCAAAAACTTGGCTCCATATTCGCTCCCCGGCTGGTCCGTGGCTCGGTTTGCTGCATGCGGTTCCGTAAATTACACACCGCACAGAGTCCTTTCAGGACTAATTTCGCTTGTAATCACTATTTTCCCAATAATTAATTTGTCAAACCAAGCATAGCAGTGCAATCTACGTTCCGGAATCGAATGGGAGTCGAATGGACTTGATTTACTATCGCTTGGCCTCCAACGCAGCTGGTGGAACGGCAATCCGTCATCCTTTGCAGAAGACAGGCAATCAATCTAATCCTGATAGAAGATGACATCCCTCCGAGAGTTTCATTTGGACCACGTCTGTCTATGCAGTGGTATGCCTTCATCGAACTTGACGACGACGACGACCAACAACCCAACCGAATCAATTTGCAGGTTGAAGGTTAACATCAAAACACACGGCTAACTACTGATGGGGACATGACATAGTGGTAACTGGCTGGGAGTCCCATTCCATTGGCGGGCCGATCTCGCATCACATTGTGATGACTTTTAATTTGATGATATCTGACCGGGCCTTGGTGGCTGGACAGCTCTATTCATCCCGGTATGACGAATTCCGACGTGTTTCCTAACCTTCACCTGGGGTAGACCTGTATGCCAGCATCAATTTTCTGAAAATGGATACTTTCAATTAGAGTTGAATTCAAGATTGTGAAATTTAAGAGAGAAAATCAATATTTTAGGCTTCAACCCTTTTTGAAATATTCAAACCATGCATGTGTGTGCATCACCTTGAACTACACAGACCTTGAATACACGCAGAAATAAAATATAGTGGGATCAAACAAATCACGTTTATTTTGAACAAAGTTTTGGTTTGAATATGGATCAATAATACTGCTGAAGTAGTTAAATGAAAAAATGAGTTCAAGTTAAACAACAAACATTGTCCAATTGAACCTCGTGATTTAATATTTCAAATATACAGTTTGGTGATATCAACTCACGGCATTTGCTGAATCAACAAACATGTATTGTTTTGTTTCAAACAGTGATTATGTGATGGTTTGGATTTGCACGTTAAATCAATGAACATTGCTTTGTCTTTGTTTCGTTACCATCTTACATCCTAGCTTGCAACAAATTCTGCTCACTATCAAATGCAAATCAATCACCAAATCAAATAAAATTAATCAAATCAAATTTAACTACAAAGGAAGTTTTTTTAAAAGTATTTTCCATTTAATTCCAACTACCTTTATTGCTTATCTTGACAGATACGAGCATTTCGCTTACAATGACCAGACTTCTTCGACAGTATTTACTCCAAAAGTTGTGAATTTTTTGAAAAACTGCCATCTGATTAACAGTCGAGTTATTAGTACGCGACACTGAAGAAGTCCGCACATTGTAGACGAAATACGGGTATCTGTCAAGATAAGCAAAAGTAGTTGGAATTAAATCGAAAATAATAACATTTCTTCTCATTTCTGGCTACAGGTATTCCACTAAATAGCTCAAACTCCCTAGGATTTATGCCATATGATTAGTTTTTGCCTTAAACAAAAAATGTTATTCAAATTTGGTCGATAAATTGTCCCGTTCTGGAGTTATCGCCGAAAATAAAACGCGTAAAAAAGACCGTGTAAAATAAGACTTTGCACTTTGAACGTCAAAGAAGAATGGTATTTGTAACCGTGTTGCAAATCTTCTTTTTGAGTGTGGTAAATTTTCAAACGAATGAAAAAAATCTCTTTTGATACCCATTGATGTATCTTTTAAAAATCTGATAAATAGAAATTATAGTACTATTTCCATAGTCTCATGCATTCCAAAACGTTTGGAATTATTAATAATCAAACATATTTTCAGAAAAATAAATAATAGAGCAGCAAATGAAAAACTAGGGATTTTCTAAGGCCATCAATCTACTATAAGCTTATTAGAGATGAGCATGAGCATGAGCATGATTGATCGCCCACGGTTGCTACTCCGATATTGCGAGATCAGCTGTAATTTCACAAAGAACCAACAGATGATGTTTGGGACTAACATGCATCCTCAATGTGTAAAAACTGATGGCCCATTATAAAGCAATGCCAGCGCCCGAATCATGATCATGTAGGGAATGGGAAGGAACGTGTTCATGCGATACTCGCTTTGAAGGAAGCCGAGAAATCCTCTGCACTTCCACGAAAAATCACTGGTATGTTGGATAGTTGGAAGACGGTTAGCAGCAGGGGTCATTTTGATTAACGATTCGCTGTGACTGAAAAGAGCCAAGAATAATGAATAACCAAACAAAATGAAAAAAAAAATATAAAACAGGATATTAGAAGTCTGCAAAATTTGGAAGAAATAAACTATTTGTTGCCTGATAAGAAACAAAATTATGAACAAAGATATAAGTAGAATCCTTGTACTCCCCCAGATGTTTGAAAAGCCTAGCCGTTTCTCTGGAAAGATACTAAGAGTTGTTGTTGCGGGCTGTCGATGGTTGATGATAACTATGTGTTGGACACTATTGGCTGAAATGAGCACTGAATGAGGATAGTGAGAACATTTCATTGAATAAATGACTATAATACTCAGTTGTGTATTAAGCTGAATCCCAACATGTAACTGGTCTGTACTTTTACTGTCACCCTTTATTGTTAGTGAGTTGTTGGAAGGTTAGTTATTGGTTTGATCTATAAACAAATCACGTGAAAGCAATTTCTTCCGTTCAGCTACTGTCAATGTCTTCTTCCCTAAACAGTCTCTCCGCATCCTATAATAACCTAACTAGAAATTCACAATCCATCGATTCTAAATCACGAAAAAAATTCCCACCGCCTAACATGCAAGAGGGCGGAATGTTACAGCTTGGAAAAATTGTAAACTAAATTGAATCAACCATCTCAGCTTTAACGTTAATACGTTGTTATGATCAATTTACAAGCTCATAAAGGCATGCTAGTTTGTGATATAAAGAGTGTCTAAGTTCATAAACAAAAAGTTCGGTTACTATATGTATGAAAAATACTCTATTCCCTATTTAGGATTATATCTGAAAAATCCAAATTTGGTCAAAACCCACCTCTAGTACAAGCCTATTAAAGTTTGTTAGTTATTCAGCAAATACAATGGATAAAGGCAAAGAAGCGATGGATGCAGGATGGCTTTTTGACGCCTCATGTAGAGACATTTCCTCCTGTGCGCATTTTCAGTTCCAAAAAAATTACCTCCGGCAAAATTTGACGATGAAACACTCACTTGCAATAGTTTGTAGTGAATACAATACAATTTTTCAGTGGTCAAAGTTATCAATCCCGAAAAATTACCTCTCCAGTTTGGTGCATTCAATAAAAAAAATTTTTTGTTCACTTCCTAGCACCACATTTTCTTGTCTGACTGAGGATTTGACAATCAAAATCTCGTCGGAATTGTTCAAATCACTTGATGCTTGTTTGATTTAAAACTCAACGGCTTCATCAGATAATCTTGACCATTTTCCAACACTGTTTTGAAAGTTGTTCGCTTCAAGCCGCAGCTTTTTATCTTTAGATTTCTCGGATTTTCCAAAATTTTCCAGCTCACATTTTTCACGCACAAATTCAATCGTTGTGCTGAGCAAATTTTCCCGACTGCTATCATTAGCATTCAAGCACAAAGAAATCACTTTCTTATTTAGATATTTTTGCTATCAACTCGTCATGTTTTCGGCATTTTTCATCCAGCAATTTTTGTTTTGAGCTCTTCTTTGAAAGTGTCAGACATTTTTAAAGCCTGTCCACGGTAAATTCCGGACAGCAGAATAACAGAAGCAAATAAAATTTCCAAATAATTCAACAAAAGCAATTGTTTATTTCTCAATAATAGAGTTATATCTACAATAGAAATAGTTCCCAAGTAGCACACTACGATCATAATTTGTTGTAGTAACTTGATTATGACTTAGCAAGTCATATTTATGTTATTTCAACCGAATGGCAACAAGTGTGCTGCTAGGGTTGATTAAGATGTTAATTCATCTTTCTGTAAAATTTTCAAACTTTCTCTAGTCACCCGCTATCAGGTTGCCGTGAAGATTTTCTATCTGCTCTCGAACTCATCGGTACCAAATAACCAAACTGGATGATATTTGGCAAAGTTTTGATGACGTTCGCGTGCGCATCAAACTGATTACTTTTTTTTTGTTTATTTCTGACACTTTACACCAGGGAGGGGGGGAGGAGGAGGTGCATTCGTGTCCGTCAAGTTCTTTATTATCTCTTGCATCTTCGTTTTTCTTAACTTTTTACTACTTATACTACAATCCTCTCACTAACCATTATTACGTTTTTTTTTCTTGCTTTTCTATCTTCTTGTATTGGTGTTTTACTATTACCTTTATCAACCTTCTTCCTACATTCTTCATTCGCAGTTATTTGTGTAGCTAACATTTTTGTTCCCGCTTTTTGGTATTGCCTCCAAGGCGTTGCATTCAATCCTAGTTCTTCCGACTGGCTTCTCTCCTATTCTCACTGTATTCACCCTTTACAATTGCTCCTATTTGTCCGGCATCTTTACATTTTTTATATAACCCGGTTTGCCGCAAGAAGCTCAGAATATTGCTGGTATTGTCCTCCGAGTTATCTAGGGCATCTCGAAGGTTTGTCGCACTTATACAGTGCTCCTTCCGTTGATCATCGTAATTTCTGCAATGGAGAATTACGTGTCGTACATCCAACACCGTTCCACAGCAGGTGGGTGGAGGTTCTTTTTTTAATAGAAACGTGTGCGTTAGTCGTGTATGACCAATCCTTGGGCGTGTTAATACTCGCTGGTCACTGGTGCTCCACGATCCGTCCACTTTTGTGTGTCGCATTTTATCTCCCCAGTTTCGCTTCCCCACCGCACTCATACCGCTGTCTGTTCCATCGTTGCCTTATCGCTTGTTTTACCGTTCTCAGTACGTCTTCGCCTGGGATTGGGACGACAATTGGCGGCTGTTCTCTTGCCTCATTTGCCAGCCGGTCTGCTTCTGTGTTACCGTTGATGTCCGAGTGTCCAGGAATCCAACAGAAATGGATTGGTTTATTTTTTACGGCTTGCTCCACTTCTTGGATCCAAGGGTGTTTGGAAGTCCCCATTTCCAAGGCCTGGAGACACGATGAGGAGTCTGTTATAATCGTCAGCTCGTTATTCATGTTCGGGATGGAAATTACCCTCTTTATGGCATACGCCTCTGCGGAAAAAACACTACATTCTGCTGGTAGGCTGTACATTAGCGATATTCCGTTGCCGTGCACTGCAGCTCCTACAGAGTTTTCGCCTTTGGAGCCGTCTGTGTATAACACTGTTGATCGTTGTAACCGTGTCGCGAGTAGTTGCTTTACTACCGGGCAAACTTTCTCAGGTGGGTCGCCGGCTCGAACGAATTTCTTAACATCCCACCTGATCGACGGTTTGCGTGCACGACGCTCGTTGAATCAACGGGAGAGTGTTGTTGTTCCGGTCCTTCGCCAGTATTCGGATTGCAGTCCGCGCGACGGACTGTTCCGCCAGCAAATCGAATGGTAAAGTACCCGCTTCAGCCATAACGGAGTTTATAGGACTGGTGACGAAAGCTCCTTGATGCGAATCGAATCATGTTTGTTATACGCCGGGGCAAAGGTGCCGCAGGGCAAACCGACCCTCCTCGGCTGACTAGTCCGATCCCGTACGTCAATTTTGCGGTCACTAATGCCGAGCCCACTTGGAGTAGATTGCCACGCGGTAGTTTGGCATCGATCATACACATTATCCGTAGACGAGATTCACAGGTTTTCTTGACCATTTGGCAATGAGGCTTGAACGATAGTGTCCGATCAAGGGTTACACACAGGATACGTAGTCGGTTGGTCTTCGGGACGGGTACACGATCGATGACAATTTCACTCGCTGCATTCCGACGTGCGTTTGGACTGCAGTAGACGACGCTTTGTCCCACAGTACCAGCCGTTGCCGAAACTACTACACAATTGCTTCCAGAAAAACCGGCAACAGCCGGCACTGGGGAAAAACTTTGTGTAGATTCGTTGTGTTCTGCACTGTTGGTTTCGATGGTTTCATCAGGTTTTGTAATTGCTTGTGTAGAGCGGTGGTCAGGGCAAAGAAAGGCTACTCCTTATCCTTGCCGTCTATCCCAAATTTTCCGTGTTGTGGTCGTATCACTAGTTACATCGGCTGCAAAGGTGGAATCACCATCAACGGGTTGGGGTAAGACGTCCCGGATAGACCTTTCATCCTTCTGCACTTGCGTCGGAAGGGGTACTACACTTTCCCCGCTCCCGAACCGAGCCGTCTCGTTGTCCGTGTTCATGCGTGGGTCATTATTGTTATCCAAACGTTGTTGGGAGGTGGGACTATCCAAGGCGCTTGCTATGAGGTTTCTCCGATGCCTCAGACTCTTCGCTGAAGTACTCCATTTGGGTGGGGTCATGTGTTGTGGTTGTGGTGGGCTTGTGTCTGGTGACATGGTTGGTTTGTCAAAATTATGCTTCGGCTGACGGCCCCGCTTTCCTTCGTGTATCGCTGGAGAAATGTTTCTCGATCGCGTTACAGGACCTGTCACCACATGGGTTTGTTCTTTACTGTGATGTGGTTTTTCATAGCTATTGTGTTGATCCCTGGTGTTGTGCATTTTTTCTTTATTTGTGACACATTCACACCACATTGTTCACCACATTCTTCCTCACCGTGTATATTGCCAGAGCAGTTGAAACAGCGTTGTGGTCCAGGACATCGGGCACGGGTATGGCCATAGCAAAAGCAGCTATAGCAAAGCATCGGATTCGGAAAGTACGGACGGGTGGGAATACGCAGCAAGCCGATTTTAATATACTCCGGGTACGTTATGCAGCAGAATGTTAATATCAGCGCTGGTGTATTAACTCTCTGACCTCCTTCGACCTTTGTAATACGTTGTACACGTATAACTTTTTCAGAAACAATATCTGATAAGATGTCCTTTTCTTCCATGCTCGTAGCAGGAGATGCCGCATCTGCTAACATTTAAATTCGGATGTGGGATAACTTCTACACCCGTTCCATCGATCAGCTTGTCCAATTTTAGTAGTTTGGCAACTTGGGCTGGGTTTCGAACTCTCAATATATATTTAGTTCCTCGCGCCTCCGTATTGGCACTTTCAATCTCACTTCGCTGCGGCATTGGGAGTCACATTACAATTCTAAGGAGTTCTTGAAGAGCAACTGTTCGGTGTTGAAGGCAAGGTCAAATTGCTCGTCCTTCTATTAGCTATCCGAGTATACAGTAATCTGGAATCTGTCCATTCTGGGGGCATCTGTGCACTCCGCGTTTAAGCGTACGTGTGTTTTCAAAAACGAAAATTTCGGAAAGGGTCGACGCCGTGAGGAAAAACTCACTTTGCCTGAATTGTTTATCATCTGGGCATTTTCCAAGATATTGTGCGCCACCAAAGTGGCCAACGCCATTCGTTGCTTCACGCGAACTCATCGGCCACCGCGAATCTACAAAATAAACCTGGACAGATCCAAGGAAATCAGTCATTGAGGAAACCACAAGGACAGAACACGCAACCACCACAAGCTAGGCCTACACTCATCCAACACTCAGCCTACACCACAAAGCAACACAGAATCTGCCACAAACGCGAAAAATGCTCAATCACACAGTTTCGCCACAGACAGCCCCAGTACAAGTTATTACATTGGTCCATTCGTATCCACACAACAAATCCAACACTCTGTTTTGCTATCTACCGCTGTCGTCGGTCTATATGACCAGTACAGTAATACTTTACTTGTTTCCACGTACTTCTTCGAGTTACTGTCGAGTTGCCCCCACGAAGCATCGATATCAGACCGTGAAATATTCTGAAGGAGATGTTCTAGCAGATCCCACGTTTAACGAGTCCAGAGCAGTTGACCTGATAATAGGAGCTGAAATATATCTAGAGCTGATGATTTCAGAACGCCAGATTCAGCTTGGAGATACTGTCCCGCTGGAAGAATCAGCTTGTGAGCAGCATTTCGAGAGGATAACAACTAGAGATTTGAATGGCAGATTTGTTGTTCAACTACCCAAGAAGCAAATCATGGTTGATCGTCTAAGAAAGTTCCAGGAAATAACCATTCAACGCTTCATGGCGTTGGAGCTACCGATATCTGATCGAACTATACGGCGTCAAGACATGGATTGAAGAGCTGATACACACGGAGACTACCATTTATCAGCAAGGTGAATGAATTGAAGCATCTGCGCTTCGCTCGGGAACATGCTGATAAGCCTTAAGAAGCCATAAGCCTTAAGTACCGAGAAAATTTGCTGCCAGAAAGCTTCGGTATCATCACTGCTTCCACTCACAGGTGAGTCGAACAGTACATGTTTAACCGAAGTAGACAAATTCGTATACTACATCGTCAATTCCTCTCGATACTCGGAATAATCATCGTTTCGCTAACTACAACTGAGTTAATGCAACGCTAGCACCTACCGATTGCTTGATTCTTGGTTCGTCGTTCGTGGTTCCATTGTGGCCAACAATGTCGAAACCTAACATGCCGATTCCCTCTGACTACCAAACTCAAAGGACTCCGGTCATCATTAAACAATACATGTCAGATCGTTAGGAATTATAAGGTAGATACAACAGCTTAATCTGACTAGCTGTTAGCTGTAGGGTTCGTCTAGAGCGAATAGATCCGTTATGGGAACAAATCAGCTCAACTTCTTGGGAGATTGAAGCTCACGACGACTACGAACCCCAAGAAGGTTTTGAGAAGGAGCAGCTGGATTTTGCAAACGGCTATTACGACACGAAATCGTTCCTGATGGAGAAGGCTCAGGAGCTTCAAGATGAGTCTTCGCTCAACCAATCAATAATCAACAAGGTGCGATGGATCAAGTACGCCTACCGCAAATCAAGCTTCAGACCTTCACTGGATATATCGATAATAGGCTGAGTTTCAGGGATCTCTACACTTTCTTGATTCACGAGAAAGCAGAGTTTCCAGAGTTGGAGAAATTCCATTACCTAAAGGGTTGCTTAGCAAGCAAAGCTAAAACACTAGTTGATCCGCTGAAGATCACTAGTAACAACTATTCGCAAGTACAATCACCCTAGTAGCACACATGTTGCACCTAAGTTGAGAAAACATAAATGTGCCTTTGTTAGTCATAATAAAGTTGCAGCAACTAATTATGATCGTGGTGTGCTACTTGGGCACTAGTCAAACTACCTTCACTCACGAAGAAATTGATCCCAGATCTCCACGGATTCCACGATGGATTCGACCGTGTGATTGAAATATTGGATCAAGTCATCGAACCAACCGAATACAAGGATCTTCTCCTAGTTAAGCTGCTAAGTTCTCGTCTGGATCCAGTCACCCGACGTTGCTGGGAAAGTATACGTCCTCTAAGGAGCAGGATATACTGCAGGACTCGCAATACTTCATCCAACCCAGAGACCTCAACAACCTAGACGAAAACCGTTTTCGCCGAAATCCAACCACAACGCCGTACAGTGGAATAGTGCTAAGTGTCCATCGTGTACGCAGATTCATGGATTATACACGTGTCCAGTCGAGGAATCCTTCATACGAGCACAGTCCCTTTTTCGAAACTTTCTCAAACCAGGACATATGGCCCGAGATTGTTCTGCGTCGAAAGTTCACGTGCCATGCAGCCACAAGACTCGACACGACACGCTACTATGCTTCAAAGGTGAGGCTAAGGAATGTAGTAATGGATCACCCGACACGGATAATTTGGGTAATGGTTGCAACCAAGGGGATTCAAGTTCTGATTCCAGGGCAGATAACGTCGTATCGGTTCATAGTGCATCGTCTAGTATGGAGTGTCTCACGTCACAAGTTCTGCTGAATACAGCAGTTGTCGTGATCGAAAACAACCTGGGTTTTCGCTATCCAGCACGTGCGTTATTGGACTCTGCGTCAGAATGTAACTTCATTGCTGAAGGATTGCGCCAACTGCTGAAGATCCCTAGTCAGAAGGAGGATAATCCTATATCGGGTATCGGACAAATTTTGACGAGGGTTACACGTAAGGTTCAAGCCATCGTCGCGAGTAGCATCGTACTCTAGAGCGATGGACTTCCTCGTCTTACCGAAGTTTACAACTTGTCCGCCAACTTCTACAGTGCAGATTGACTTGGTGTTGGGTATCCACGATTTCTTCAGTTTCTTCAATTCTAGGAGAGGTCTACTAAGGAGAGGTCTACCAGTACTCTCCAAATCAGTATTCGGCTGAATAGTATCAGGCGAGGTCAATGCGTGAAAAAAGGAACACGGTACTAGTGCAACATATCGGTATCTTGCGATATAGGCGTACTTACAAGGAACGGTTAGGTATCAAAGCACCTATCACATTCCATCTTTACAAGGACACGATGGCCAAGTCTGACTCGAAGGACCAAATTATCTGGTATATCTGGTTTTCCACCGCCTGGTGAACGTATCCTTATGTCTCTATAATTTTGTTGTCGTCTAAGGTATCCAGTCATACAGTCCAGATTCACAACAGTACATTTATTTTTCATCTAATACACAACTTTATAAACTAGACTACATTTATTCTTAAAAACTAAACATGAACTTTGCGGAGTTCGTCTCCGGAGAAAGTCTCACAAAATAATGCAAACAGCAAAGCAACGAGCCCGACTGCCAACATATAAGGTTACAGTGATCCCAAATCGAGATTATAAGTAAAACACAACAGCCAAAGGAAGAACGCGTGAGTTGTTCATGAGTTTGTTGACCAAGTTTGATTGCTTCGTAATGGATGATGAAACATACGTCAAGGCTGATTTCAAGCAGCTCCTGGTTCAAGGGTTACGGCTACCGGAAAAGGAAAGGTTAAAGATAAGTTCACGCAGAAACAAATGTCAAAGTTCCCGAAAAAATACTTGGTTTGGGAGGTTATTTTCACCTGTGGGCTTAGAAATGAAAGTTTCGTGACAACAAGAACTGTCAACAAAGATATTTTTGTAAAGGAATGCTTGCAAAAACGCTTATTGCCTTTCTTGAAGAAACATAGTTGTTCCGTGCAGTTTTGGCCAGACCTCGCTTCGGAAAAAATGGCTCAGTAATGGTATACCGCCAATATTAGTGCGTGCAAATCGTACCCTAGTAGAAAAACCCTCCAAACTCGCTGGAACTGCGCCCAATTAAAAAATTCTGGGCAATCAGCAACCTCAAGAAAACTAAAAAAAAAAACAGTTGGAACAGTTCAAGGCAAATTGGCTTTCAGCATCAAATAAGGTGGATATAACAGCGGTACAAAACTTGATTTAAGGTGTTCGCATTTGGAAGATCGGAAGCCAAATCAACTAATTTTCCTGTGTTTTTTAGAAGATAAACTTCAAAAAAAAAATAAAGATTGATCAATTTTATAATAATCATTTTAAACCAATTTTTTACCGTTCCACCCTTTACACTGGATTGGCACCATATTGTACAGTCATGTGACCTTGAAACGATGCTAGACAGAGCAAGACCTGTATGCAGGAGAACAAAAGTTTGTGTTTTTTGTTGAGAAAGGAAGATCACGAAGACAAAGATGACGAAGAAGAAGATGATAATTAGATAGATAGATAATTAAAACAAAAAAAAAACAAAGAAGATTTTGATGGAACGGAAGATTATTGAGAGGAAGAAAAAGAAGAAAATTTTGATAGAAAGAAAGATGACGTAGCAGAAGATGGCGCAAAGGAAACATAAGCTTATGTTATGCATAAGTTATGATGAAAGCCATATCAAGGAAGATAGAGGAAATGTTAGAAGCATTTATGAAAATTGAACAAAACAGATATGAAAAAAGACTGTGCGAGCAAAGTTGAAAAATAAGCAGGAGCCACGAGCACAGAAAAAAGCTAAGTGAAATTGAAACATACCTACTATAAACATCAACACTCACCACATATTATTCACTCCAAGAAAAATA
>JASCZW010010431.1:0-36778 GCA_034211315.2 Aedes japonicus
AGACATACGTTGATCAGTCTATGAGAATTTGTCTCGCGTTGATGATATTTCCAGAGTTATGCGTATCCATATTTTTTCGTGAACAAGCCATAAATAAAAAGCTTAAAATTTCATACTTATATAGTTTTACTTTGTGTTCTCCCAAACGTGGAGTAACGATCTATGTGGTGATGTTGTTTGAGAAGGAAATAATTTCTCATCACCACGAGGCTCTAGAAAGTGGACAGCAAAGCAGAAGTCGTATGCCCAAATAAACCCAAGATAGTTTCTCTCCCATGTAGAAGATTTGAGAGTGTGAACAGACAGTTCGTTAGAACCATTTAAGCTACCGGTAGTATATGAAGCACAATCAAGCGCACATTCTTTTGCCCGTCAAGGTGGTGGATTCGTTTCTGCTTGACCTGCGCCGCATGCGGATGCTTGGCAAAAAATTGTGTGTTTGCTTCAATACGCTTCCTTACAATGCCCTCCACGCTCAATTTTAAAACTACTTCTATTCAATTTTCACCTACTGCCGTGCGCTTCAATGGAACTATCAATATTATCTCTTCACAACTTTTGTTCTAGCAAAAAAAATGCCACCCACTCCTAAAGCCTCATGATGATGAAAGTATTTCGCTACTCAATCAACATCATCATTAAATATTGTCTGAACGTCCCGCAAATCAATGTATAGCATTTTACTAAGAAATTCATGAATCAGCCTGGATAATGGAAATTGTACCTGACACTCAATTGCGGAATTTTAGTTTTGCGTGCATTGAAGCACTAACAAGATTCCATTATAACTGAATCACACTTAAAGCTGACTTGCGTTAAACAACCTCATTATCTAGGATTTATTTCCTCATAAAAACTGGTAAGCGTTTGGAAATTATTAATTGAGAAAAAGTTATGTTAACTGAAAAAGTTCTGTGATCAACAAAGAGTGCATGATTAATTTTAAAAATATACACCAGACTATGGCAATTGAAATTTCCAATAGGACAAACCATTCACACCATCTGCTCAGCTGAAACCCGCAAAATTCAATAACCAACCCATAATTTACGCACCAAAAATTGATCCGTAAATTTCCGTACCAAAAGCCCTCTCCTCCTGCATGTGCACGTACCGAACAGTTTTTTTACTTCCATTGTACAATGAGCGCATGAAGGAAGAAAATCCTCCCGAGAAAAAGCATCCCTCTACATAGGCCCACTCCCTGAAGAAAGTTGAAAGAGCAGCTAAAATATGGCACTAATTATGTTGCTCGCAATAGATGGCAAGCCCAAGTGAAACGTGTGGCCCTGCGCAATGTTCTGTTTGTCGAAAATTCAACCGGGGAGATTAAACGTCTGCGAAGTGTGGAACCGTATTTCTTGGTCAGCGATGAAGTGAGCCAGTGACATGCAGCTCCCTCGATCGCTAATGAAGGTTCGCATTTAAGATCAAACATTGAGAGTTAATTTGTTTTGATGGGGAAGGATCCATCGGAGCTGGTGTGTAGCTTCTGGGTGTTGCCGAAGCGTAAATTGGTCCTCTGGTAAATTACGACTTTTCCTTCCGCTGGTTTGCTACTGGACATTGCATAATGAACGTTTCGGGAGGGGTTTCCAGTTCCGAGATGTTTGAATAAATCAGCCTCGAAATTACACGATTCCTAAATCAAGAGCCGGTTTTGCTTTTGAAGCATTGTGCTGTTGTTGGTTAAACGGTTTGTCTGCAGCGCCAAATCAGCGAACAAATCAACACCTCAAAGTTCCCATGACTATGAAAATTAGCATTGCCTGAGACGACAGCTTTCGAATGCCGCATCAGCTTACTTGACATGCGAGAGACACCAATTAGTCAAACGAGAGCGTAGGAAGTCATCAAGTCGAGCTGCGTAGTGCTGCTGAAAATGTCCAACCTCTCACTTTGTTTGGGCTGATTGATGTATAATTAACCGAAAGCAAACTGTGAACTGCTTCCCCTTACCTCCCCAGTGCTGAAGATCGTTGTTGTTCTTATTTCGAAAAACCGATGGGAAGTGCCCCGGATTGATTTCAAATCCATCATTATCGGTTGAACGAGCTGACGATGGTGCCTGACCAACGTGACGTGGCATCGGCTGATGAATGATATCGATATGAGTGACTTCAACGCTCGCTGGCGGCTGAAAGCGAGCGAGAACCGAGGGCACACGAATTTGGCAAAAACATCCGCGCTATCGATTAGCCGTTGAAAGGGTAGTGAAGTTTTAATTTATATGTTAATTCTTTTGGCGCCTTGTCCGAGTAGATTGAAATTAATTGATATGACGAGCGAGGATGGGTTTCAATTTCAATTGGGCTGTCGGCGAGGATCGGTTGCGTTCGGTTGTCAAGGATTTTTCGGAAGGGTTGCAACCATGATTTTCTGATAAACTGGGATTAAAGTTCTTCCGAAACGTCTCACATCAGCAGAAAATTAAGATTCTCCACACTACTACAATTTGTAATATTAATCAGTATTACATTGAAAGGCTACCTCTCGGGGAGTCGAGCAGGCGTCCGAATGCTTGTCACTGTCCGCAATAAAATCGCGTCTCGAGCGCCACTCTACTCTTCTCAAAGCGGGATAAAAAAAGTTTGCAATTGCAACTCTCTCAACAGCCTCCCTTTCCCACCGAAGCAATTGCGCGTACTAACAACCTCAAAGGCGACCTGACAAATGCGCATCAATGATAGCAAGAGCCGGTCATGAATACTAATCAAGCACGCTCGCCGCTTACACTGATCTTTGTTGTTCTCTGTTGGTACTTCTGAGGAATTTCCCGTTTATTTGTCACAGCACTTTTGCGGAGCTGTTGTTTGTCGATCATGTCCACCGGGGAACAAATACCCGCCAGATTCTTCGACAAATTGTCACAGTTCGTTCAAGCTTGAGTGTGGATTTTTGCTATCGCTTATTCAGACTCCACACAGCACCTGCTTGCTTCACGTGGCCGTTGAGAAAAGTCCAACTTTATCTTATTTGACTCGAAGCTGGTAAATATTTATCAGGTGACTATTTTGGATGGTTTCCACCCCGCTTGACGCTAACCCGTTTGTGCGTTCAATGCAATCGAATGGTGTCAATCGAGGCCATAGAGATTTGCAAAATTGGAATTCACCCGCGGACTCCGATGGAGCGAAAGTGTGCGGTACATAAACTTGAAAGCTCTAATCGCCTCCGGGATCATACCGAGGGGGATGAGAAACATTATAAATTTCCACCCATTTTCAGCTCGCTATGGGCCATACTGCCATCATTGTTGCTAGTCAATATGTTGGCGGGAAATCTGACCACCTGGAGAAGGTGCCTCAGTGCTGAATTTATCGCCTCCAAACGCTCCATCGCCGCCCGGGCCGAAGACTTTGGCATCCATTGAATATCGATTTCCATTATGGTTCAACCGCGCTCGGGACAGGCTTCCGTATAATGCAATTTATGTGACAGAGCAAGAGCAGTATGCAGCAGTTGCAGTTGAATGAACGACCGACCGACCGACCGGCCGACCCGGGCAATGCGTCTATAACAATAATAATAGTACGGTGATCTTCGTCGGCTGATAAAACCTCCTTACACGTACAGATCGTAAAGCAATTTGTATTGAAGAGGCCATAAATGGAGCGACAGAGGAATTATGCGAGACCGACTACCGATGGCACTTCTGATGTCGCTGCAGGGCATACAGGAATAAGCTACCGTTGTGCAGTTGCGCACCACCTAGCCTCGGGTTGGATAGATTTAAGTCGAAAGGATCGATAATAGAGCATTTCTTCGAGAATAGAAGTCGGTTGGTGATGGTGAACGAACGAAGTGACATGGCATGATCTGTTTGAATGTTGACATTTTTCTTGTCGAGTACAACTCGAAGTGAGTGGTTGCGATGCGAAAACTCACGATAAGTTCTTGCATATATTTTTTTGTAGTTGCGGTTCTCAAATAAATATCATCATGCGAGTTATATTCAACACGACTTCAAAAGAGACATTCGGAAGATTATAAAATTCCAGGCGAAATTTTCTATATGAGTTTTAGTTAACCATTATGAGAGAGGAGAATGCAATACATATACAAAAGTTAGCAATGGTATATCATTTCTAGATGATGAACTTTTCACGAGTCCAAGAATGAACTTTTTTAGAGATTGTTAAAGACCATTCGCTCTAACACCTAAAGTTTTTCTCGTACATTTTCTCATAGTCGGCATAAATTATTTTCTAGATTTGTTTATTTGAGGTAGTCTCTGCCCTGGTCTTCGAACTATAAAATTTTGTAACACAATCTATTTTTTTTAAATATAATGTTCTTTCCTATATGAAGTATGATTCAGGCTAAATGTGTCTAAAATTTCCCTGGAATATTCCATGCAATTATGCTAATTATAGTATTCCATGCATGTGAACTAAGGGCTGTATCGAACATTTTTTTTTTTAAATTATATAAAATAAGGATGTTTTAGTCAAATAACTGGACGATTCTTCATTATACAGGATTGAACTTGAACATTTTGCAGACCGCATGAAATTAATATTATTCTTTTGCAAGTTTGGAAATTTTTTATCTAACAGTTTTAATCAAAGTCCGACCAAGTGTTTCAGTTAAATTTTTGGACGCCTTGGCGCAATTGCATGTTCTCAGCTGCTCTACCAGTCTTGTTAAAGACTCTTTTCACACAAAATCCAACAAAAACAGTAGTAGGGTACTATGCTTCTGATATAAAGGCCGCAATCTCTTCTACATCGACACTCAGATCAATACACTTCCGCATTTAATGTTCCGGTAGTGTAAAAAATGGCAGACCTCAGGAACATATTGCTTGCCATACCAGCACTTTTCCACCAATCTTTTCCACTTGAATCGACCTGTCTACATCACTTACATCTTCCCCTATGACAGCAGAGTAATTTTGTGGACCGGGGCGGGTTTTTGAGTCCTCTTTAACATAGGTCTCGTCATCCATCAAAAGACACTCATCCGGTCGCTGCAAAACTCGCAAATACAATGGCCGGACCCTTGTTTTTGCACGTTGCTTCTGTGCTGCACTTTGTCTGCAGTGGCAATTTTCTGTCTTCCCGCTTTATTGGCCAAATCACGTATCGACATTGATTAGTTCTTCAGAGTTACAGCTAGCACTTTCTGATCCAGTATGGGGTTGAGACATCTGGGTTTTCTGTCTCTTCCTGGCAGTTAATCCCAGGAACAGTGTTCCCCATAACTTGGTTATGATGAATCCTGGAGAGTGTGAGCTTATTAGTGGAATGCCCGTTACTAGAAAACGAAAAGAAATATTAGTAATTTCCATTTAATTCCAACTGTTTTAATTGCTTATCTTGACAGATACGTGGATTTCGTTTACATTTCGTTTATTCCAGTCGTTTACTCCAGTTGAGTATTAGTACACGACACTGAAGAAATCTGTACATTGTAGACGAAATATGCGAATCTGTCAAGATAAGCAATGAAGGTAGTTGGAATAAATGTAAATCACTAATCTTTCTTCTCATTTTCTAGTTGGTTATGATGGATTTTACACTCGCGTGATGAATTTCAAAGCAATTCGACAATTGTCGCATAGTTACATGAGCATGAGCATGAGCATATTGATCACCCGTGGTTTGCTACTTCGTTATGGATCGAGACCAGCTGAAATTGCACAGAGAACCAACAGAATGTCACCTGGGAGTAGTGAATCATTCTCAATGTGCAATTCCTGGTGGTCTCAGTTTTTGGATCAATACCGACGCTGGCCACGCCCGTGTAGATCAATTAGGGAAGGGAAGGAATGTTGGTTGGATACTTGTTGCTGCAAGAGGCCGTATATACTACTGCACCCCCACAAGTATCTCAGGGAAGGAGTTTGTTAGAGGGAAAGGGTTTGTTCGTAGGTCCATCTTGGTAAATGGTGATTATAAGTCCATTTTTTAATTGTTTAGTCGTTTTCGATTTATTCTCCTATCAGCCGGCTGACTAGAGATGTGGAATGAACTTATTTAGGTTTGAATGCTGATTTAAACCAACAGTAACGATGCTATTGGGGACACGCGTGTGGTTTGTTTTAATGTAAAACACATATATTAGTTCACTTTGTTTGCGCTGTCTGTGGAAGGCACGCTGCATGCAAGCAGAAAACAATTATATGATCCAAAGAAAACAATTTTTTTGTTATAAGTTATATTGTCCAATTGTGACAGTATCTCCTCTTGCATTCGAATCCGGAATTACACTTTACTTCATTACTTTGAAACACAATTGATGATCGCACGCGGAGCTTTGAAGCGCATTGTATACACCAGAGCACGCGCGCTTAAGCAAAACAGATATCAACGAAAGCTACGGCTAGGATTACCTTCCGCGGAAGCTACCATTTGAACCATATTTTTATTCTTGTGAGTCTTACCGCGTCTTACCACTTTTTGTATGTCTTAAGCAAGCATTACACCAGCGATGCCACTTGCAATAATAAATGTACAATCAACCCCGCCGCCAGGAAACTCGGCCGAACTGGAACAGAGTCGGAGCGTCCGCGGGCAAGTCGTACGACAGATTTGGCAAACCGTCTCACAAACCTGTCGCACAACCTGTCCACAGACGCCCCGACCCCACGTCAACCCCTCAAACCACGCTCCATGTATATGTTTTGAAAACTCTTTTGTAGTATACCAAACGGTCAAGACATTTTTTTGCAATTAATGGAATTTTCCCTACCGGACAATATCCGCTACAGGAGGTAAAACTATTCTGGTATAAAAAAAAAGAGTAAAAAAATTCTTAGCTGTAATCCAATCAGTTCCGTATCCGATCAAAAAAGCCCGACCAGGCCACCAGCAACGAGCAAAACCCATCGCCACCAGCTGAATACTGCACGGGTAATGTTAAATCTACACACTTTTCTCCATAATTGCTAGTTGAACAAAATCACGGCACATTTTAAAACACGAAATCACCATTAATTAAATCCATCTAATTAATTTCAAAATGCTAGATAAAACTGTAAAATGCTAAAGTGATTTTACACCGTTTTGTAAAAAGTTTGTAAAAACTTTCAGAAATAATACATCAGAAAGTTGATCAAATATGGGCATTTATACATGATTTTTCAATAACATGTCATGAACAACGCGTTTGTTTACATTTTGTGACTTACGTCCTTTTGAAAAAGTACTCGAGAATTGAAGAATTCTCTAAATTTGAAGACAACGCCTTGGGCTTAGACACGGATTAGCTAGATTTGTGCTAAGTCTTTTACAGGGCGGCAACTTAGGTATACATACCATTTTGAACGGTTTCAACGCTAACTTTTACTGCGGTTTTTGTCGAGGGCCTAAGAAGTTATAAAAACAAGATGTAAAATAAATCGCTGACTATATGAGCAACAGGGTTGACTTTGAGAAAGATGTATAATGTCATTTCAATGATTATCACAAAAGCTCAAAAACATTTGCTTTTGCTATTAAACAACCATGCAACAATTACTTTCTCTTGATTATTATCACGAAAGTCTTCAAAGACTATTAATTCTACATTTTCAATTGAAAGACCATTTGCCTTTTCATAACATATTAGCGGTAAAGTAATGTCGAGGAATTCTGAAGGTAATCTATCGTTCATCTCGTGTTTAGTTCTTGGAACGAGTACTTGAAATTGGAGCAGCAGAAGTTTGTGTGTGTGTTTATGAATATTACCCAACTTCCACTGGATGGCGGCAGATGATGGATAAATCCTTCATGCAGCAATTTTTAGTATCTTTGCTTGCAAAAAGCTTACATATATACGGAAATTAAGAGGTGACAGCTCATTCGCTTCTTCAACACCTCATTTAAAAAACGGAAGCAGCTGGAAATTACCCTTCTATACGGTAATCTCCACTCCAACACGTTCTCGATGTTGGTATAATCATGGATGTATCAGAACTAAAATGACATAAATATAAGAGACAATTTGTATGATTTGATCAAGAAAAAACTTAACTACTTACTACTGCCACGAGTCCCACAGAATACCATTTTAGGTCAAACAAACTTGCCATGAAGGACAAATTCCAATCATAGACGAATTCTTTGATTACAGCCTGTCCAATCGGGTGGATTCAGGGTCCAATCTGTCTCTGACTAAAGTTTCGTTTCCCGCAAACAGGTTCATCTTGAAATATTGACGGGAGAGACGATGTTCCTGCGAAGCTCTTCGTGGTGCAACCGCAATGCAACTTTTCATAACCAAAAACTTCGTCACCGCAATAGTTTTACACTGACTTCACTCACAACTTATCACTGATACTAGTAGATTGAAAAATATACTTATATCGTACGTAAAACTAACATTATAATTATTTATTTTCTATAACTTGACAACTCGACAATTGTCGCATAGTTACACCCTTTTTACGAAGCCATGTAACCAATACCTTAAGGCTTCATATTGTGTCATTCAAATATGGCGTAGTTCATAATCATTGACGAAATGTTTGGTAGTATGTGTAATAAGAGATAATATTCTACAAAACTAAAAAAAAACAATCTCTCACGATTTATTACAAACCAGGTCATATCACATTGTTGCAGAGCCTCTGACCTAATAATTTCACAAAAAATTGGAGTTGAAGAGTGCAATTATCGTAAAAATACATTTTGATCATGTTAAAAACATGATCACTTTCTCGAGGGCAGTGCAAATTCTAGCATTCCGGACTGCTTCAATTTTACTGAAGGTGTTTCAAATGCAGCGCACTCCTGTGAAGAACTCGACAAGTACTCGACCAGCTTGGCGGAGCTCTCGATAATGGATTCAGATGAACTGTCATTGCCTGCAAGGTGGATTCGCCTCCTACCATGTAGGAGAATGACAGATTTGTTTGTTTTTGAGTAAACAAATACCTTGCACTCATACTCTCGCATAGTCAATGATTATTATTGTACCAATACAAAAACAATGCAGCTGGATGAATGCTTCCTCAATTCACCTTAATTGTCACGTTCTTTCTCAATGCGTGACATTATGAAAACGAAGAATTTAAACAGTCAAACGCACAGCATACTATGATCAACACCCAAAACCATAAAAAATGCGCAGAAAATCAGAAAGCAAAGTCGACGAAAAGCTTGAGGAACTGTCTTTCCGATCTTTGCATTGGTTATTTGCGTGTATATTGATTCGTTTGCTTGGCAATATTCAATTGGCAATATTCAAACTCATTCATATATGGTAAGATGTGATCTCTTACTGAATATCGAATATTTATGTATGTTGACATAGTTTTTCCATCTCATATGATTGCGTTTGAGTATATCTTTTCGGTATATTTTCATTGTCTTTTTATTATCTACCATCATTTGCGTAACGTTTGTTAGTAGTTTCCAAGTTTGTCAGATACTAGGTTGAACTTAATATTATAGTGTACTAAATGGGAGAAAATACAAAAAATTATCTAGTTGAAATTATCTGCGTATGCCCAAATACAAGTTATTTTATGAATGATAAACAACTTAACATAACATTCTAGTTGCTTAACAATTGAATAATTTTCAGTACACGATCAAAACAAGGAAAATTGGTGTAACATTCCTGGGGTCGATATATTTCTGTCCATATCTCCACTGAACATTTATTTCCGTCAATTTGTTTTCACTCATTTTGTTAGCATGGTCTTTGTAGACGAAACACATTTCACGTACTTTGTATGAATCATTCACACTGCTTTTTATCTGGTGAAATGCTATCTTTGCAAGAAACGGATTCACAGAAAGTTTCTTCAAAAATGCGGTCACGGAACTTGTATGACGTTCTCCTCTAAAATCCGAAGCGGTGCATTTTGATAAACGGCGATACATATGCAAATTGGATACCAGTACACTTCCCGGGCTGTAATTTTTCAACGCTAAGCAGAGGACAGATGTGCGATGAATCCTAAGCGAAAAATTTGGTTTTGGTGTGGCAAACCATTTGCTCTTTTGCCTTGCAGAGTTCTTCTTATGACACAACGGGCACAATCAACGATGAAAATTACAGAAATAATGCTTAAAACACTTTTACCTTAGCAGGAGAAAATATCATATGAATACATTATTTTGATCTTGAAAACTGGCCTTGGAAATCAATTGCACAGCATAAGAGGTAGAGTACATAAGCAAAATACCTAAAACTTGCAAGTAAATATGTTTCGCATAAGGGATACCTGGGAATACCTGAGCGGTACTATTTTGGTATAGTCTTACCTCAACTAGGTTTTTGAATAACATTGAGGAAACATTTGATTTTACCTCTTATGCAGCGCTCCTAAATTCCAAGGTCAGTTAACAAGTTACTTGTTGATACTCGGGTACCCATCTACCGAAGGCATACAAATCCTTCATTGTTTAAAGCAGATAGATCTCACCGGAAATTGTTGCTGATTTTCAGTCTTTATTTAGACGGCCACCCTATGATGCTAAAAGATGCATTTATGTTTCTTCAGGAGAATCTCTCCACTATTTGGCACATATTTCCACATCATCCTTTTCGCGTGGAACAGCACGAATATAGGTTTAGTACCTCGTGCACAAATGCAATACAATGAACAACACAGGTAAAAAACATTTACGAGTAGAAATTATACTTAAAAAACCACAATCCCTGGGCAATGAATAAAAAAAAAACTTCACAGCTCTCCCTCTGTATACCACTTAGTGAGTGCATCTGAAATTATAAGCCTGCCACTCAGGCCAGTTGCTTCTGACCAGCAAATGGCCGTTTTTTACATCGCACTTGTCTTCTTTTTTATCACTTATTAAATGGAGAAATACTATTATTGGGAAGGAATTGATTACATTCACTACGTCTTACACAAAACACGTGGAGGTATTATAATTTTATTGCCTGTTTATGTTGAATTACAAATTAATTCTTGATATTTTGTTTTGTGAAATCGACGAATCAAAAACAAAACACGTCAGTTTTAATGCATGGCTTGCTGCGATCTTGAGATAAGTACCGATTTCCGATTTGATCCGATTTGAAGCAATAGTAATGCCTGGGACAGACATACAACGTACAGCGTTGTACGAACTGTCAAATACTTTAATCCAGTACAGAAAAACACGTACTAGACTAAAGGAGTACAACGCTGTTCGTTGTATGTCTGTACCAGGTATAAGGATTCTTTTGGGGCCACGCACAAAGTGTGATTGTGGTTTTTCATTGAGAAAGCAAAGTGATTTTTAATAATGCTGTCACGCCGATTTGAACCAATTTAAGCCAACAGCGAGGATGCTATTGGGTCCCCCAATTTGGTTTATTTGGTCCAGGATATGGCGACCTAACCTGGCGAACGAATCACAATTGATTATGTATCTCACCACCGACCCATCTTACTCGGTGAACCGTGACTTTTCTTGCCCACTCGATCATTCACGCAACGAACGATAGGCGACCGAAACAATAGACAAAACGCTACGCCCGGTTACAAAATATTGCGGAAGACATTATCAACACAACCGATTCAACCGATTTAATCGATGGTCGACGCAAACCTATTAAAAATCAATTTGATTATTAAAAATACTATGGGTAACAACTACCTGTCTTGCTCCACGTTCTTGAGAGCACTGACGACCTCTCGGGTTACCTGTAACAACTACCGTTCACGTCCACGAAAACCACCCATATAAAAAGGAGATGATAAATAAAGCATCAGTTTATAATTGCCACCCTTATCCTCCTCCATACAAACAATCAGCACGACCGGAAGCGGATTCAAAATTCAAGCCGCTCTATTTTATTGATAATCTAGAATCCGCGGTGGCGTTTTCTTAGCTGACTCTCACTCATATAATGCACTGTTTGCAATGTTTTCATTCGATAAAAAGTCTCTGCTACGTTGGAGATGCTCAAGAAAATAAAAGTCGATTTTGTCGAAAAATTCCAAAATCCTCCAAACTGTCCTGAACTGCGTCCTATCGAAATATACTGCACAATATTTAAGCGGCATTTTAAAAGAGATGAAAGAGAAGCAAACTCTGTCAACTGTTACAAGAAAATTTGGTCTACAGCAAAACGAAAAGTTATAGAGAAAGTTGTGCAGAATCTAATGGAAGGTACCAAGAGAATGGTCCGAGTGTTCTCCAGAAATGTGAAATAAATATTCAAACTCACGTTATTTCGGTCAAATGTATGTAGATTTTCATTTATATAAAGTAAACTAATGAATTCGTTCGAAAACTTCGGTTTTGCGAAACAGGAGTCCAGTATTTTCAATGAAAAGTCCTTAGTTGGAACACTTTTTTGGAATTTAGCGATTTTAACAAGGATCCGTTTCTTCTTTATCAAATCCTTTTCCGAAATATCACTTGAGAGAAGATTACTCCAAATTCTATTTAATAGAAGAACCTCTCGAGATATTAATTTTATGACGGTGATTTTCCTAAGTTCCGAAATCCGAAGATGCAAGTCCGCAAAATTGCAGCTCAGCCAAATCAAGGCAATTAAAACGATTTCTTGAAGTTAGCAAATGGAAGCCTTGCCTTGAAACACAAAATTTTTGAAGCCATGCCACTGGATATTTGTATATGAAATACTTAAAATTGTTTAAAATTGGACAAAGTTCTGGGGTGTTCGGAGTCCTTTGGTACAATGTTGATTTTGTTTCTTACAGACCACTCCTGAGCCGCTTTACCATAATGACAAGACACCAAAACAGGCCCAAACAATACACAACTCATGTGGTTTTGGCAGACACTCGCTCAAGTTGTGGGTTAATCGTACCTGTAGTTATGAAGATTCTGGTCTTCAAACCACAGCTACAAATAACCTGCCAAACCACGTACTTTTTAAACTTCGACGACTTTTTGGCCTTGACATGATTGTCAGCCTTGCCACGTTGTAATGCGGAATAAAATTCAAGACAAGAAAGCTGTTTGAAGTCTGCTTTGACGTTTGTTTCATCATCCACAACCACACAGTCAAATTTTGTCAGCAATTTGTCGTACAGTTTACGCGCTCTGGTTTTCGGACTGGTTTCCTGCTTCTCGTTCCTGTTTAAAGTTTTTACTACCTTGAACGACCTATATCCTACCGCTTTCTTCACTTTATGAACGAACGAATACGATGTTTTGACCCTTTTAGCCACATCTTCGATGGAAAGCTTCGGGTTCGGAAGCACTGCATCCCGCTGGGATTTGACATAATGTTTTTGTGACTGCAAACCGTATGTTAAAACGTTCATACACACACACACACACACACACACACACACACACACACAATGACATTGCGTTAGCGGTATTGGTGACATCCTTATATTGACAAATAAAAAAGATGTGGAACAATGGCTAGATGTGGCTGTGCGTATACCTTATTCGTTCTGGTGCGTATACATTCAGATACTCAAGGATCTTCTGTGCGTCCCAGAAGCATGTTAGCTACAAACACAGTTTGCTCAGTATTTGTTCTTTTTACTTTAAATTTTCAATGCTCAGCAACCTGCATCAGCCCTAAATTGAGCGCAATGGCATGTCAGGCAAAGCAAAGCATGACGAATTTCCGTAGGATTGATTCAATCCTAGCAATCCAGATAGATAGATATACAGCCTAATTCGCGATTTAGATGTCATTCAAGTTAACAAAAAGTGTATGGAATTGTTTATGAAACTGTGATTAAAACGTGCTGGTGTACGGATTTTGGTCTCACACGGTATATGTTCGCTTAACCCAATGTTTACCTTTTTCTAATCTTTCCAGAACGGATTAAAACGTTGAATATTGAAACGATTCAAGAGTCTTTCGTCGAAATTTGTATTCAAAAGGATTTAAGTTATGGTTTTAAAATGATCTGTGTTCATTCGATATATTGTTGAAATCTCCTTCTTTCTTGTTTCTATATTTTGTCAGAAGAAGGAAGATCTAAGAACGGAATGGTGCCATGGAAATCAAGCATCAGATCATACAGCTACACCCAAAAATTGAAATTGTAGCAAAAATGCAAAATTGCAATTTTGCAGTTTTTACAATCATATCTTGAGAAATCCGCATGATTCTGAAAAGGCAAATTTGCCCATCATATTTCCACTAAAGCTTTTTATGGTATAAACAAAGCCATGCAAGTGTGTGCAAGTGGTTATCGCTGTGTGCCTAGTGCCTCGACAATCGCAGCAACCGTTGGGTTTTGTTCAACCGTCAACAACTTCTCAATATGGGTGAGACAATGGCACAGAACGCCGCTACGCCGTATGCCTCTGTTGCTATTCCGCTGTCAAGTGTTCTATTTTTATCTGCACTCGTCATCACACTCCTATCGCCCTCTCGTCAAGTCACCATGCGGTTTATGAAATAAACGAAGCCATGTAAGTGTGTGCGACCGAAATTTGCTTCATTGTTGTTACGTTGAGTGCCTCAAAAACCGAAGAAACTGTAGGACTTTTATTCCCTTCACCTCAGCTTGTTGTAGTGACTGGATGGTTACAATGAAGAGCCGTCATGCTGACGGTCGCGGTTCGACTCTCGGTAGCGGATGGAAATCTTTTTTTTTTGTGCGCCATTGAATTTACTACTACTAAACAACTGTACAACATCACGCACACATTGAATTTTTCTAATCGAATTGATGTGTTACTTTTTTGCCCACGACCAATGTTGCTTTCTTTCTCCAAGTTGCGATCCATTACGAGAAATGAAACCAAATCATGCGAAATTACATTACAATCTTGCTTTTTTATTTTGGGTGAGCATTTCGTCGTTTGTATAATAGATCTGACAAATCTTCCCGGCCACCGCTGCAGATTTTCTGGCAGATCATAAACGTATTGACAAAATTTTCCGCAAAAACACTTTTATATTTCTTGAGAACTATCCTTGACCCAAGGCAACATTAAACATCAAATAGCTTAATTAATTTGTCTAATTTGGCGAACGCTCATAAGGATGTATTCGTTAAACTTGGGCCACCCCATGGCCCTACAACACATTTCGGTTGCTTTTTAGCCCATTAGTTGAAGAAACCTCCTCGAATGCGTGTATTCTAAACTGTACTACAAACAGAACCAAGTTTTCTGGCCAAATCCATGTCCAAAAGCCCTGAATTCTCTTTGAAGTTTTCATGACGTTCTGACGTGGTTTACCGCCACTGAACCGCTTCGTCGCCTTGATTGCACCTTCCGGGAAATGGACAAAGCAAATGGTTTGGCTATTTTGAACTTTTTTGCAGTTCAACCATGCCTTTTTGCAGAATTAACTTTTTTCTCTTTTCTTTGATAGCGTGGAAATTTATAAAACAATTTTTTTGCACAGGTTTTCAAGAGAAATATGAACTTTGCTAACTCTTTGGTGGCAAAATATTCCAGCTTTAAGGAACTTTAAAGTGAAGTTACGGCTACTAAAATGGTGGTTCCCAGCGAAGGCAAATTTTCTGTCCGAACATAATGTGAATTAGAACACACAAACTTGAGATTTAGATACGATGCATAGCATGTAGGAGATTTCGGAGTAAGTAGCTTTGCAGTTGTCCAGTGAGTTGTGTTTGAATAGGATCCAGCAGAGAGAATCACGTTTGTAAAGCCAGCATGTTTGTTTGCTAAAAAGAGAGTCATTTACCTCTTTTATCTCTTAAATTGCAGCTTTTTCTAAAAAAAGAGCACAAATACAGCAACAGTTAGGCTTGTGATTAATGCGTTGAAATCAAAATACATGAAGGGAAGAGGCTCACGAGAAGACAATGTTAGCCTCCTACCAGTAGTAGATGAAGTCGTGTATCTGGGCGCATTGGTGTCCGTCGATAACGATACCAGCAGAGAAATACAAAGGCAAATTATAACTGGCAATCGTGCCTACTTTGGATTCCGAAGGCTGCTAAGATCGAACAAAGTTCGCCGAGCTACAAAGTTGACCATCTACAAGACATTAATAAGACCGGTAGTTATCTACGGCCAAGAAACATGGACATTGCTATTGGAGTACCAACACGCCCTTGGTGTCCTTGAAAGATGCGGCGTACGATCTACGATTGAGTGCAGATGGCATATGGAACATGGGAGAACTTCCCACGTTGCTGGGACCTCCCATGGTACACATCGCTAAAATCGGTCGACAACGATGGGCTGGGCATGTCGTAAGAATGTTGGACTACAGTCATGTTAAAATGGTTCTTGAAAAAGGAACCGACGGGTACAAAAAGAAGAGGCACGCAACGAGCAAGGTGGATCGATCAAATAGAAGGCGACCTGCGGAATCTCCGCAAACAGCGAGGTTGGCGAGGTACAGACATGGATCGAATACAACAAAGACCTTGGTCTGGTTGGTAAGGTAAGTAAAGAATACAGCAACAGACTCTTAAACACTTTTGAAAATCCTCCTAGTTTGAATGAAGTAAGTTTATACCGTTATAAGAGAAGGTTTTTGTGTCAGTAAAATACTTGAAATTGCAAATATTATAATGGTAATCGAAGAATTTGATAAGAAGCATAGTTTGTTCAATTAAAAAGGAATACCGAATTTAGTATATTTTGCATCCTCCGACTAGTGCATCGCGGACTCAATGTAAGTCTGAATAGCAAGATAAATAACGCAACATTTTCTCTAGCATCGCCATCCTACCGGGTGGCCTCCGGTCGGTTCATCATCAGCCAAATACTCGCCTGGAAAGTGAGGCAATCGACGATGATCAACCCTAATTGGCATTTACAATAGTATCTTCGCGCCTATCTTGCACCGTAAAATGCACCGCAAAGAGCCCAGCGTTTATCAAAACGTCATTTTACCTCCCAGAGCCCGGAGGGCATAGTCCACCAGCCCATAAGTGTTACTTTCTGTTTTTTGCCCTCTTTTCCCAGCCGGTGGTGTTCTTTTGGGCAGCAGGTTGGTATCCCACCAAGGTGCACATTTCGAACCGTTGTGAAAAAAAAAAAACTACCAAACGAGTGGCACCAACCATTTAATCTTCCGCCCAGTGCGTCGCACACCTAAATCTTATATCTTAATCGGCCCTTTCGTCATTGAAAGGGGAGATTCTGGGGTGAGCTCTTTGCTGAAATCTTAATTACAAAACCCATCAACTTTAACGCGCAAACCGGATGGAGAGATACGGAGGGGGTTTCATTCTTATCGAGCGAGAGGTGCCGCACGATTCAACTGCGATTAAGTGACAGAAAGCCGACACAAATCCGGCTGCCGGTTGGTTAAGCATTTTGGATTAATGGTCCGAGAGGAAACCTTTTTACGCAAAGAGAGTCCGACGTGCCTGCGTGTGTGTGTGTGATCCACGACGGGGTCACCTGACGAAATTTGAGTGAACTTTTCGTCGCCCTGGCAGGGCACAACGGGAATGCTCTTTTTAATTAAGACAATTATCAGATCGTCTTCAGGTACTTTTGCGGGCGCGAGAAAGTCCCATCGCTCGGGCAAAATCTGAGGAGGGTCACTCCAAAAAGTGAAAGAATAATTAATCTTGAAATTAATCAATAGGTAGGGTGAGCAAAATTGTCCCATGCAGCTGGTGAAGACACACGAACAGGGCAAGCGTTAATTGTAGTTTTATTTTTCGGTTGGTACCGAAATGGGAGGGGCAACATCCGTACACCATCGAGGAGTGTGGTAGCCGCGATTCTTATCGATGTGACGATCGAACTCCAGTCGAACGGCCGATGCATGCGCTAAACTTGTCACGAACGTCAGAAGATGCTGCTTGTTTTCGGCATCGAAGAGTGCCTCGTGACCTTTCCGATCGAAACTGGGATGTGAAAATTGAATTCACGCAAAATCTGCATCCAAATCGACGGGAATTTTGCTTGAAACTGAGTAACAACAGGTTTTGCACATTTTTTTATCACAATTTCGGGTGATAATTGAGAAGTTGAGAACCAAAGCCAATGGACGGAAAGATTTCGGAATATTTTCAGTCATACAATCGAAACATTTTCAACAACTACAACTACATCACGAGGGTAGAGTAGCTAGCCCTTAACCCTATCATCATACTATCCATTACTAAAGGGACAGATATTAATGAACGAATTAATCAGGATTTCCAATAGTATGAGGTTAACAAAGTTACGCCAAAGCTTATGTTTAAGTTCAATCCCACAAAACATGGAAATGAACGAATGATGATAAATGATATCAGTACCGGGAGTTTAATGGATTTTTCAAGGGAAAACGTATAATTTCAAAAACTGTTAAAGTTTTCAGATTTCACTTCGGAAGATTGAGCCGGAATCTTTTTTTTTTACACAGCCATAGAGGCATCAGCTAGTGTTTTTCTGCACTCGACGTTTTTAATTGGGTTTCAAATGGTGAGTTGACAACCTGGATGGAGTTGCCAGGGACCTCTGGTTCACAAATTTTACAATCTCATCATATTTCGGCACGTTTTGGGATCATCTTTGCATTCCTAAACCATTTTTTTGTTTACGTGACATTCAGCTAGAGACTTTTTCAGGCAACACCATGAAAAGCTGTTAAGGCTCAATTTATTATGTATACACTATTTCCATTGAAAACAGGCATGTGTTTATAAGCAGTGTAGGATTATATATTTTATTTGTTTAGTAGCATTACGAAATCATCAAACTAGGTCATAATGATTGCTATCATTCAACGCTTGCACTGAACTGGCCAGCTCGACGTGTCGCAATGGCTCGGTAGGGATTCTTGGTCAAGACTCGAAGCTAAGAGTCAGTTCCATTGTGGAAGTATCACATCAAGTAGTTTTTCCACCTGCCTGGAGGTCACATTGAGAATTTCACAATTCTCATTAGGTTCGTAGTTGCAGCATGCTTTGGGATCATCCTTGCCATAGATCCATCCTAATAACATGGAAGGACATTGCGGGAAATAGAGGCAAAATTCGTATTTTATCGTTTTTTGCTGTTATGATATGATAGTTTATTATTGCATATAAATTGTTTTCAGGCTCGAAATTTGTGATTTACTGTCTTTTACATGATGTATTTCAGGTCTTCCAGGGTATTGTAAAATAATTTAAAATTTTAAATTCATTTTTTTTCTCATGGCTGTCACACATTGTCTACATTTTCTGGGTCATCATAGATAGGTACGCTTCCTGGATCAAAACACCATATCAAATAACCATACAATTACAATACAAGAAAATAAAATAACATTAAAATCTATTTACGAACATGAATTGGGTTGTTCATGAATCCGTTAAATAAAAAATCCATAGTTATCATTCACTCCATACACTCAAAAAAATCAACACGTTGTTTCCACGTGAATTTTCCCGTAACTTTCACCTAAACACGTAACCAAATCATTTTGAGTAAAATCAGGTGAACATTACGTGTCAGTGAATTTTACGGGAGAAATCATGTAACATTTTTGTGATTTTCAAGTATAATATAGATTTACGTGAAAATCACGTATCTCTTACGCGAATTCCAGGTTTTTATGACTGGTTATGAGTGGATGAAAATTACGTGGGTGTATGCTAAGACTTTCAACAATTAAATTAATAGTAATTGGCTCAATGTTTTCCAGAAGGTAATGTTTTTTTCGATAGTTGAGATACATAACAACCCCCCTTTTCGATGGTGGATGGCTCAATTAACATACGATTCTGTTTATTTAACATGTGACATTGTTTATTCATTCTCATTACCATTCATCTTTATCATCATCATTACTATTTTTATCATTACATGTGTTTTCGTGATTTATATATTAACATAAAAATAATTTTATAATTTTACTGTTACAGGTTACATATTCTTCAAATTATTATGCCTTATATGTTTAATTATCATTTTGATCCGTGCTTCTCCTCTTACGATTAAGACATATTGAGTGCCTCAAATACAAGAAGCTTTTGTATTTCCCATTCGCAAATGCCCATTTTACCAAATTTGATTTAATATGATTCATGCAGCGCTGAGTGCCATTTGGCTAGTGTCTGATTTTACAGTTCAATTTTTGTCATTGCTTCATCATAACTCACAATATCATTATATTTGATGATAATGTTATATTGATTTTACTTAATAGATTATTTAAACATGACTTATTAAGTTTTTTAAGTCCATTAATCTTTTATTCCCCTTTCAATTAAATCTCTCCTGTTTCAGGAGCAAATCTTAACTCAAAAGCAATAACTGTTATGTCAGCAAAAGTTAATAAAAGTGGATTACTGTTATAAAAATCAACATCAAGCAACAAATAGTGATCATGGAGTGAACAGTAAATTAAAATGTGTAAATGTTAGTTCTGTAAAATATCGATAGATTTAACAAACTTTTTTAGGATACCTAAAATCTCGTTTTTGGTGAATTGCTGCTATCGCTAATAACGAACGAAAACGAGCATGAGCGTGGACCCACTGAACTCTACACATTAACAATTTGAAAAAAAAAAATTTGCATTTCAGGATCAACCGAATGAAGATCCTATAAAAGATTCAAATGCTTGTAGTATTTTTCATTCACATAAATATATACACTTTTATATAAATATAACATGGGAACGGGAGGGACCATCAGGACCCGATTGAAGCACTCTGGATGGGGAGAGTGTGAATTCCAACTCCCCATCGCTAACAGTTTGTGAATAGAGGGCGGGCTCTTCTTCCCGCCCATTGGGGCATCCTCATGGTTGATAGCTCGCTATTATGACCAATTGCTCAATTTTGTTGTGGAAAGGGGACCCTCTATATCCCTATATAAACGTATAAGTGATGTTGCCTGTCGATCCTTCCAACCCGTTTTTGGCCCTTCATTCAAAAGCATGATTAAGATAATCAGTGGTTATTAAAGTTTGTTCAAGTCTAATAGAAAGGAGTGCTCATTGCTGTCGGGCTTGGTTTCCGTGCTACAATCTACCACCCATTGCATATCATAAATCATCATACATTCATCATTCAAATTTTACTAGAAGGTTTCTTGAAAAACTTTTAGCAACATTTTTTATAGAATAACTTGAAACTTTTCAGATTAAAATATATCATTCACACTATCACTCATAAGGACGGACTCCCTTGGAAAAATATTGCAACACTCAGTTGAACATTGAATCACTCCCCAAAAAGTTTAGCATCACTTAAATATAGGAACATTCATGATGGTTTATCTCAAGACCCTGTATATCAGCAAATTTACCGTTAAATAGAACATTTTATTAGAATCATTTGCCTAAAAAAGTGCCATCAAACTTACAAAATTGCAAAGCTATCTTTACCTTCAGTTGAAATTGTTGATCATTAAGGTGCTTGCATAGGTCTCGTAGCTTCCTGTCTGCGCCCTTGAAGTTGGTGGCATTGTCACAGACCAGGAAGATTGGCTTGCCTCGTCGGGCAAAGAACCGTTTCAGTGCAGCGATGAAAGCTTCGGAGCTGAGATCCCCAACCAATTCGAGGTGCACGGCCTTCGTAGCCATGCAGACGAACACAGCGACGTATGCTCGAGGTGGTGGAGCAGGTTACGTTCGATGTCCTGATACCTTCAGCCAAACTGGACCACAAAAGTCAACATCTATGTTGAGAAAAGCACGAGCCGGAGTGATGTGAACTTTCGGTAGTTGGCCCATCATCTGATTTTCTGATTGTGATCGGATACAATAGCACTGCAAGCAGGATTTAACCTACCTCTGAGTCAAGTTCCGGAGGTTCAGTGGCCAAAATCGTTCACGAATGTGAGCGATCATTGCTCGCGGACCAGCATAGAGAAGTTGCTTGTGTACCGAATCAAAGAGCAGTGAGGTAAATGGGTGGGCTGCTGGCAATAGCATCGGATATTTAGGAGTAGACCATCATGAATGAATGGGTTTAAAGTGCGCAATGGTGACTTCTTGAGATTTGCCATACATCTATCTTGAAGAAAAACAATTTTTAGGCTGAAGCACTCACTTTGTACAACTTTAAAAAGTCCTTCTTGTGCTCGGAGAAGTTCTGCTGATGACAGATATACGGAATGGCTCGCAGGTCGCATCCAGCGATCCTAGTCCGGCAGTATCGCACAAGCCGGCGACAAAACGCAGCAATGCGGGTGAGTGTTGTTAAAGACGAGTAGCGAATGAACAGCATGTTTTCATGAGCTCGTTGGCTCGAGTTACGGCAGCAATGGTACGAGATTTGGTTTCAAGAATTTCGAGACGGAAATCACACATGTCTTGGGATTTGAAAGTATTAGGTTACTCATCTGAATCAGACGTTAACCATGGTGGACCCTTCCACCATAGTGCGTTGTTGACTAGTTCGTTGGGATCGACGCTCCTCGAGATGAGATCACCGATCTCGGTGTCACCAAGTTGGTTCAAGACGTGCTCCTTCTTCGGTAGGCGTAGAACAAATAAGCCTGATTCGTCGCGGATCGTGGTTTCAGCAAAGTACTTTTCGCAAACTGATTCCTATTTGGTACGTCCACGAATATGAGGGCAGTTTTCAACTTCTCTGAATCGAGTCAATTGTTGATATAAGTCATCGGTAGTACACAGGAGGGTGACACTTTTAGCACATTGGATGTCTGAATCGATAGTGACAGATCTGCTAACAACCCATCCTAGCACGGTACGTTGTAGAACAGGTTGGTCTTCAGGACGATTGACCATCACTGGGAGATGCCCTTCTTGGAGTAGAGTGAAAAACAGTTGAGCACCGATAACCATGTCGATTCTATGCGGTGAAGCAAAATCAGGATCAGCCAAGACTATGTCAGGAGGATGGTTCCATTGCGAGATATTGATCGATCTTGATGGTAAATTGTTGGTGATTTTTGAGAGAATGCTGAACGTAAGTGTGTTAGAGTAGGTGGAATCAACAGAGCTGAAATTTGCGACAGTATAATGGGTGCTGTTGACCGTGGATCCACCCATTCCAGCGGTTACTGCGGTTTGCTTTCGTCGATTTAGTCCCAAGAGCTGAACAATTCTTTCAGTGATGAAATTTGACTCGGAGCAAGAGTCCAAGAGGGTTCGCACTAATGTAGATCTTCCCGACGGGCTGTGGACCTTTACCACGGCTGTAGATAAAAGAACAGTCGAGTAGATGGTGGGTGAGGAGCTTGCTGCAGCTAATGCGGTGGTGAGAGGCTGTTGGGTGGCAGATGAGGTGGTTGGAGGTGGTGGAATTTGTTTGGACAATGATGTAGGGATAACGGATTCACTTCCGATGGTGATGGTGGATTTTTGATGTCCAGGTGATGATTTGGCTTGTGGTTGGATACAACGATCGTTGGGTGAAGATGGATGTTAACAGTGTATGGTGTTTCTCATTACACTTCCGACAGGGTTTCGATGAACATTCTCGACTGAGGTGACTCGATGACAAACAATTCCAGCAGAGTTTCTTCTTGCGGATGGTATCGTGCTTCTAATCGATTGGCATCCGTTTTAACACCTCACAATCGTAGATGCGGTGCGGTTGATTGCAAACAATACAGCTAAAAGTTTTTGATGGAGTACATTTTCCTATAGATGCGGTGTGGGCTACAGAGAAACGGGGTGTATCCTTAGGAGGAGAGGGTATGAGGCTTCCACTGTTTAGAGACAATAAAATTCGTGCTTGACCTTTCAAGAACACTATCAGCTCACTGTAGGTTGGAATCTTGTCTTTATCACTACCAGAAGATCGTTCCCATTCCCTTAAGATACTGTTACTCAAACGACTGCACACCATGCGCACCAGCAGAGAGCTCCAATGCTCAGTCTGCTCCTCCAGCATCGTTAAAATTTTAACGTGACGTTCAAATTGGTCAACCAAGGCTAATATTGCAGCAGAAGAATCTTTTCTCACTGGCTCAATGGTGCGCTGATATGATTTTTAATCAACAATCGTTTATTGTCATAACGACTGACCAACAAATCCCAAGCTATTCTATAGTTATCCCCTGTGATGCTAGTGGTATCGAGCAACCTCTTGACTGGATCCTTTAATGTAGCCATCAGATAATGGAATTTATCGACAGCAGCTAAACTCTTGTTGTTGTGTATTAGACTAGGATAAGCATCATAGAACGGTATCTAATTTTCAATCTCACCGTCAAAGGTTGGCAGATCGATTTTAGGCAGACGCACTACAGAAGTGGTCACGGGGGAAGAGGGAGGTAACAGATGTAGCAATGTGACGATTTAATTTGTTTGCTGTGAGGAAATCATGCAATGTATAATACGTTTCTTCCATCTCGTTCCGAGTTTTCAAAAACGTTCCCTTTGTTTCTGATTTGTCGTCCGATAGCAGTTCTACCGCTATAGAGGCATCAACAAAGCGATCGTACGATGTGTCCAACCTATTCAATCTTGAGCCAATTTTATCTTGATCGACCTCGACATCATAATTGTCGACGAAGCTTTTGATGGTCTGGATTGCGCACATTGTGACGCTCAATACTTTGGCGCGCTCCCGAAGCGAAGTCATTTCACTTTTTGGAACGCCTTAACTCAAAATGACCACCAATCACAACCACAGCTCAACCAAATTTCCAAAAATGCGATGACGGTCCAGTCCACCACTCCAAACTCCAAAAAAGTTGCTTACACTAGCTGTGTACTCACCAATCGTCAAACCAACCCTACACAACCAACTCACATACGATGGCGCAGGTTCTGACGCCCAAACCCGGAAACGACGGTGTCAGCTAGATTTTCACGCGAAATCCGGAAAACGACAGTATTTTCCTTTTCAATCGTTACTCTTACTCAGGTGATGAAAAAACAAAACACTCTAGTAAGGAAGCTGCCGCCACCTAGTAGAAGCAATGAAGAAATTATGTACGACGAAAGAGATCAAACGCAAACCGTAACATTATTAGCGATTCCATTGACAGATGCGATGAATGGTCGCGATTAGATATGACACAATGTATGCGCCGGCGGTCGGCGGCGTGGCCGGTTTCTTTGTTTTGTGTTTTTGCCCCCCTAGCTAATGTAGGAAAGTATCCCCATCGAATCCAGTTCTGCCACCAGATAGACTCGATTCCGACCGTTCAATCGAGCGGCGTGATGCCTTCGGTCGGAAGTTCGCTCCGGTTAACATACTGTAACGACGGCGATCATACGACGTGTGACGACGCCCGCAAATGTGACGATTGATGGCTGGACAAATTGAGGAATTGCTGAGCTATGTTTTCGATTTACCGTTTGACATATTGATGACAAGTTGATTTCCCACTGTCTGAGTTGCGGTTTTTCCTCATGGTTGATAAAAAAAATCGTTAAAAATGTTGACCACGACCCAAAAACTACTTGACGCATTTGACAGATGAGTATTTTGCCGGTGGCAGTACATGGGGAACATCGTCGGTTTGTTTACATTGAAAATTTATGAACGGCTGGACGCAGCAACACGCAGACCTCCTGTCACTGTTTGGGGTAGCTTCATTTATAACTACACACAAGTACGCTAATTGCACTGCACACTGCATCGTGTTCCTTCAACATAGTCTAGTCAGTGTTCAAGACGATCAACACGGGTCTCGGTCGAGGGAAAAACAGTCAGTTTTATTGATTTTCGATGCCGTCAGCTATCATTATTTGTAATTAATTATCACACAACGCGTATAATAATGGGCCCTGATGCGCGCGGACCACCACTGTCCTGGCCAGTTGTTTGGAGGGTGTCACGTCGATCCGAAATTGATTTTTATTTCGTGCAGATATTTCGCAAGCAGCGGTCCCTTTAAGTATCGGCAAAACGCTCGCAGCATCTTCGCTTTATTATAATTATAATTATTATTATCACCGTTATTTGAATGCATTTCCAAGCAGCCTCCTACTAAGCGACTGATGTTATTCTGGCAACGATCACCTCCGATCAGGAATTGGTCAACTTTTCCTTTTTATTTCGCCTCCAGAGGGCGTTCGGGGTGCACTTTATTTTATTATTATTTTGCGTATCGCTTGTATTAAATTAATGTTAAGTTTATCATTATGCTCATCGGCTTCGAAACTGATGCCTTTGTTGAGTGTATGTTTTCTTGTTGTTGTTTGAGTTGTAGGTTTTTTTATTCTCTCTCTTTTTTTTTTCTCGGCGTTACTAAAGATGGTCCATTTTTCACTTGGTTTCACTTGCAGATGAATCAACAGTGTAAGGTGTGCGGCGAACCTGCTGCTGGTTTTCACTTCGGAGCGTTTACTTGTGAAGGATGCAAGGTAAGAAGCTTTTGTCAATAATAGTCTCGGAGTTCCATAAATGTCAAAGTATTTAAAATATTTTAAACAGCTTTCGGCATCCAATGACATCCAAAAAATAATGAATCTTCGTTTCAAATTTGATAATCCAAGAATCGTCAGTTTACCAGAAAAATATATAAAAATCCCCGATAAAAACATTCTGTGAAGTCGGATAACGTAGTAAAAAGTAAACTTGGCTGTAAATTCCATAAAGTCTACGCAGATAAAAAGAAACATTGAATTTCCTGCGTTATCTAATACACATAAGGGACACTAGGTTTGGCAAAATATAATGGGATGTTTCATGTAAATTTTAGCCAGATAACGCCTGAATCCAGTTTGTTGCATGAAAGATTGCAAATATTGTTGTATGGTGCATGAAAGATTGCAAACAATTTCGTTGTTTACGCCTCCTTTGGTTTGAAGTTAAACGATGGTGAATTTTACGCGCATGTTATAATAAATTATTTTTTTCTGTGTATATTATCCTTTTTCTTATTTTTTCTTACCATTTGAGTGTGTTGTTTTTCTGAATTGCAATTCCTCAGTTATTAATTTAGAACTTTTGACTGCAGCACCATTTTTTGCATCAGTTTGATTGTAAAACATGACTGAAGATAGAATTTCGAGCTGCGCCAACTAACCGGAGCGAGGAATTTTTGTTTGATCTTCAATATTTCACACTATTCAAATTTAAAGGCTTTTGCATCCTTGATTAAAACTAAAGTGGAGACAAATTTTAAAAACGATTGCGTATATTTTTTTCATTTAAATCTTAAAACAGCACAGAACAAGGTTAGAACAAGGTTATCCAGATTCTTATAGCCGAACTAATTTTGCAATCAGTACGAGAAACGATTATGAATATTACTAGCTGAACCCGGTGCATGCGCTGCTACGATTGCAACTAAATGAATGAAAATTTAATAAGGTAAAACGACAGTATTTTCCTTTATCAATGTACTCTTACTCAGGTGATGAAAAAACAAAACACTCTAGTAATGAAGCTGCCGCCACTGTTAGAAGCAATGAAGAAATTATGTACGACGAAAGAGATCAAACGCAAACCGTAACATTATTAGCGATTCCATTGACAGATGCGATGAATGGTCGCGATTAGATGTGACACAATGTATGCGCCGGCGGTCGGCGGCGTGGCCAGTTTCTTTGTTTTGTGTTTTTGCCCCCCCCCTAGCTGATGTAGGAAAGTATCCCCATCGAATCCAGTTCTGCCACCAGATAGACTCGATTCCGACCGTTCAATCGAGCGGCGTGATGCCTTCGGTCGGAAGTTCGCTCCGGTTTAACATACTGTAACGACGGCGATCACTACGACGTGTGACGACGCCCGCAAATGTGACGATTGATGGCTGGACAAGTTGGAATTGCTGAGCTATGTTTTCGATTTACCGTTTGTCATATTGATGACAAGTTGATTTCCCACTATCTGAGTTGCGGTTTTCCTCATGGTTGATAAAAAAAATCGTTAAAAATGTTGACCACGACCCAAAAACTACTTGACGCATTTGACAGATGAGTATTTTGCCGGTGGCAGTACATGAATTTTGCAATTTTGCAATCAGTACGAGAAACGATTATGAATATTACTAGCTGAACCCGGTGCATGCGCTGCTACGATTGCAACTAAATGAATGAAAATTTAATAAGGTCTGTATCCACATCCACATCCCTTAAGTCATTGTAACTTTTGAAATATTGCACGTAGGAATGAAAAATTTCACTGAACGCTGTACGGGTGTACGGCAAATCCTGACTTGTCAATACAAGACCTTGCAAAAACATTGGATTTGCCTAAATCCACTGTTCACGATGTGCTCAAATCATTTTCGGAACGTTTGATGGTGGAGAGGAAACCGAGAAGTGATAAAAATATTGAACGCGCTGATCCTGTCTTAGACCGAAAGGTGAAAAGGATATTAACGAAAAACCCAAATCTCGCCATTCGAACGGTGGCTCGTAAACTGGAGATGTCACCTGGTTTTGTCCAAAGATCAAAACAACGTTTGGGATTTAAATCGTATAAAGTAAAAACAGTTCCAAATCGCAACGACAAACAGAACTTGGCAGCAAAATCACGGGCCCGACGTTTGTACTGTAAATATTTGACGAAGTTTTCATGCGTTGTTACGGACGATGAAACTTATGTCCAGGAGGATTCCAGGGCTGGCATTTTATTCTGCTTTGGCCAGAAATGCTACAATAGAGCATTTCAGAATGAAGAAGGCATCGAAATTTCCCAAAAAATACCTTGTGTTGCAAGCAATTTGCACGTGTGGCAAAAAAAGCAAATCTTTCGTCACAAAAGGCACAATCAACAAGAAGATCTATCAGAAAGAGTGTCTGCAGAAGCGATTGCTACCCTTAAAGGGTGTCCACGATGAAATTGCCACACACAAAATTGATTCGCAAAATTCGAGTTTTCATCCGATTGCCATCAAATTTTCAGGGATTGAGAAATAACTATTAAACTTCATTTTACCATTTTACTCGTATTTTATTTACAGTCCATACCCAAGTGCCCGCACCTTGGCCTTAACCCCGGCCATAAGATTCTGCACAACCTGTGAATCAACCGTTTTTTGCATGTAAACCCATACTTTCTTCAGTTCCTCGACTGTCTTCACTACCTTAGGTCGTTTAAGAAGGTGCTGCTTCATAATCGCCAGTACTTTCTCGATGGGGCGGAGCTCCGGAAGTGTTGGGAGGGTTGAACATTTTCGGCACGAAATTGACCTTATTGTCCGCATACCACTTCAGCACGTCCTTGGAGTAGTGGCATGAGGCCAAATCCGGCCAGAAGATTGTTGAGACGTTGTGGGCCTTCAGGAGAGGAAGCAGCCGCTTCTGGAGGCACTCTTTTATGTACACCTGTCCGTTCATCGTGTCACGAAAGGTGCACTCCGCTTCCCGCACGTGCAGATGGCTTGCCAAACCAGGAATTTCTTCGCAAATTTGGACATCTTCTGAGTGCGGACATGCTCCAGAACGCTGAGGTTATCCTTTTCCGTGAAAAACAGGTTGCCGGGGATCTGTTTGAAGTCGGCCTTCACATATGTTTCGTCGTCCATGATGCAACATTCAACTTTCGTCAGCATGTTGAGGTACAACTTCCTGGCACGGGTTTTGGTGGACTTGTTCTGCTTCTCGTCGCGATTAGGGGCCTTTTGTACCTTGAACGTTCGAAGCCCAGCCTTAGTTCCCAGGTCTTCTGGACAAAACTTCGGCTTAGGTGCAGCTTCTTAGCCACATCCCGAACGGAGGCGTTCGGATTTCGGTTGAAGGCCCCAACTACGCGGTTGTGATTTTTGGTGTTGTACGGAATACTTTTTCCTTCACTTCTGGGCTTCCGATCGGTGGTCAACCGTTCCTCGAACCACTTAATCACTCGCAAAACCGTGGAATTCGCGATTCCCAACGTTTTAGCGATGGAACGATGCGAGAGATCCTTGTTCTCGTGATGAATGCGCAAGATTTTATCACGCACGAGCTGTTCTTTCGACTCCATTTCCGCGAGTTTTGATCACAGGACTTTAAAACTTGCAGGATGTAAATAATGCACTATGAACTAAATCCACCCAAATTTTGATTAAATTCTACTTAACGGTTAAAAAGTTAGACAATTTCATAGTGTGGCAATTTCATCGTGGACACCCTTTAATCAAAAGTCACAAAGAAAAACATTTGTTCTGGCGCGATTCGTCATCATGCCACTATGCTAAAACTGTGATGAAGTGGTACCAAGCAAATCAAGTGAACATTGTACCAAAAACCTCAAACCCGCCAAATTGCCCAGAGCTACGACCAATCAAGAGATATTGGGCTCTGATTAAGCGGAAGTTTTCTGGAAAGAAGCAAGAAATCAAAGACATCAAACACTACCAGCAAATTTGGATAAAGACGGCATCTACGATTTCTGAAGAGTCTGTACAAACCCTAATGGACGGAGTTTAGCGCAAAGTTCGAAAATTTTATGCAAATACCGAATAACTATGTTTTGTCTTCACGAATTATTAAAACACATCCCATGAATCTGAAATTAACAGCTACGACGGCAATATAATGCAAAATTTATGTTTTATTCATGTTTTGAAGTGTCCGGATTATTGCAGATACAGACCCTAGAACTCTCACGTTTATGGTTGTTTTTCGGGATGATTTTTTTTTATGACTAAGCAGAGGATTCAAACTTTGATCACATGCTTCCTACCCAAGAAAATACGTTTTGTGTTTTAATAACCTGAATAATTCTCATGTTTGGTTGAAATTTGTGTTTTATTTGTATGGGAGCCCCCCTTCACAGCGGAGGAAGACGTCTCCAACCACAACATAACCATTGCCTTCAAATCTCCCCACATGCCAAATTTGGTTCCATTCGCTTGATTTATTCTCTTAATTTCTTTTAAACTCTCCTCCCCCCTTTTAGAAAGGAGAAGGGTCTTGAACCACCATAGAAACATTTTTGCCTTCAAAAACCCTCACATACCAAATTTAGCTCCACTTTCTTGATTAGTTCTCGATTTATGCAGACATGTGTATTTCAAATCTATGAGAGCTCACCATTTCAGAGCAGGAAGGGGTCTCAAACAATCATAAAAACTTTCCTCAGCCCCAAAAACCTATGTTTACCAATTATCACGCCAATCGGTTCAGTAGTTTCGGAGTCCATAAGAGTCAGACAGATAAACATACCAAAATTCATTTTATACATATAGATAGAAATCCTGCCTCCAAGTACCCCCACGCGCCAAATGTGGTTTCATTTGCTTGGGTAGTTCTCGAGTTATGCAGAAATTTGTGTTTCATTTGTATAAAAGTTCCAATCCCCCCTCCCCACTTAAAAAGGGTGGAGGGCCTTGAACTACCATAAATCAATTCTTGTCTTCATAAACTTTCACATGCCAAATTTGGTTCCACTAGCTTGATTTGTTCTTGAGTTATGTAAAAATAAATTGTTTCATTTCTATGGGAGCCCCCTTTCCTGATGACGGAGGGGTCTCAAATCACCAGAAAAACATTTCATGCCCTCGATTTGGCAAATTTGGTTCCATTTGCTTGATTAGTTCTCGAGTTATGCAAATTTGTCTTTCATTTTTATGGGATTTCCCTCCCTCCTCTTCCAAAAAGTGGAGGGGTCTCAATCATGGAAATATTTCTCTCCTTCAAAAACCTCCACATGCGAAATTTAGTTTCATTTGCCTGATTAGTTCTCGAGTTGTGCAGACATTTGTCTTTCATTTGTTTGGAACACCCCTCCCCCCTCCCCTTCATACGGGGAAGGAGTCTCGAACCATCAGAAGAACCGTCTTCGGCCCCAAATAATGTTTGGTTTACATTTGTGTTTCACCGTAGAAACATTTCTTAGCTTCAATATCCACACATGCCAAATTTGGTTCCATTTGCTTTATTATTTCTTGAGTTATGCATAAATTTCAGTTTTATTTGTTTGAGAGCCCTCATTTTTTGAGAAGGAAGGGATCTCAAACCACCATGAAAACATTTCTTGCTTCCAAAAAACCCAACATGCCAAATTTGGTTCCATTTGCTTAATTTGTTCTTGAGTTATGCAGAAACTTATGTTTAATTTGTTTGAGAGCCTCCCCTTCCAGAGAGGGGTAGGCTCTCAAACTACCATAGAAACATTGCATGTCTTTAAAAACTCTCACATGCTTAATTTGGTTTTCTTTGCTTGATTAGTTCTCAAGCTATGCAGAAATATGTTTATCATTAGTATGGGAGCACCCTCTTTTAGAGAACAGAGGGGGCTCTTACTATCTTGACAACCTTCTCCGATCCTTAATACTTTTCCGTACAAAATTTCAAGGAGATCGGTTTAGTAGTTTTCGAGTTCATAAGGTTCGGACAGACAGAAATTCATTTTTATATAGGGTAGGGAGCGGCTTCAGCACCCCTGGACCCTATTCCAAGCACGGGGTAAACGTTAAGCTACAATGCTCATTTTTTGCAGTATTGTGCTTCACTAGATGCACAAATGAGCGTTGGAGGTTAATGTTTCCGGGGAGACCGTAGAGTAGGTCAAGACTCTACGGGGCTGAGCTGCATGCAACCCGGCGGGTCCACGGGTCGCGGATGATGGGGTTCCTTCAGATACGAGTAAGTAGCGCAGGACGAGCGGCGGGGACTGTTTAGGATGCAGGGTAACTAAGCAGTTGTTGGACTGTGTTGAATTTCTTCCAAAAACCCACAAATATCCGAAAGCAGCCCTGACAAAAGCAAGCCACCCTGCTTTTTAAAAAAAGTGTAAAAGTCCAAGCCTTCATCCATTTGAGCGTCTGTTCTCCATGTTAGGGGTGGCTAAGTCACCGTATTGTTAGTGCGCCCAGGACTCTAAATACAAAAGCCGAAAGTCCTAGTGGTGCTTGGAACTGTTAAAACGCAGCATCTACGATAGGTCCTCCTACTGAGATAAGCTGCGGTTGGTTGTGGGCCGTGCGAGCCCCCTTTGTCACGTTCTTTGTATGGACCTTCAATTTTTTTGTATGGATCGTCACGTTTACCCAACCCCCCTCTCTTCTTACTACGTGACATAATTAATGGACCTTCCCTATGTAAAATGTTTATTGACATGGTAGCTAGTTCATTGGCTTATTTCTTGTAGGTTTTTTTCATGGAAGTTATTTTTTAGACGTATGGCTCAAGCATAGAAAGAGATACTAAGAATATCTCAGAAATTATCCTTCAGTTCTGTTCAATTAACAGTAAATGGTTAACCAAAAAAAAACATTCTCTTCTGACCTATCCAAATTTAAATACATAACTCAATAAAAACATTTGTTTCCATAGTTATTTTTCGGGTAAAATGAATGAATATTTACAGTTAAGATATCTTAAACCAGGAAATTTTTTGAAAAGAAGTATTGAGTAAACTGAAAAAGATAGAAAATACAGATACATCTTCAGAATCCTAGAGCGTTTCTTCGTTAAATTTCGGACATCAATGTAATAGCAGGAGCCAAATAAAAATAACACATAATTCGAGATAACTGATCGTCTATTTCTTAATAATAGATTATTATCTACATTAATACCAGTCGATTATGATGTTAATTCTTCTTTCTGTAAAAATCTAGAGCTTTCTGTGTTACACCCGCCATCAGGATCCATACGGATCTTCAGATACGCCTGCCGTGACTTCTCTTGAAATCATTGATACAGAATGCTTTCAGCTTAGTTTCAAAGAGTTTCCACTTAACTAGTGCTCAGAACATCTCTATTGGGCGAAGTTCTGGAAAGTTTGGTATATTGGCTGTTTTTCGCGCCTATTAGACCTCTTGTACCATATATCATTCCAGGACGGATTACGCGAAGTGAAAAGAGGTCAAACCAAGTCAAAACAAAGCTGGAGAGTCATGGTTCCTGATTAATGGTAGCATTTGCTGGCATTCTTTCTCGAACACATTCTTCATTGATAGTGCCGAAAAGACGATATTTTTAGATTTTCAACCACAACTACATACGCCCTTCCAAATCAAATACTTTTTCGGGAATTTGGACACCTTCTTTGTCCGGAAATGCTCAGAAACGGCATTGCGGTAAAAAATTCTAGACCCGGAAACTGTTTAAAGTCTTCGAGTTCGTATGTTTTGTCATCCATTATGATACAAGAAAATGTTTGCAATTCAAATGTTCTCAGTAATCTTCGGTGAAGAATTTTGCTTATCGTTTTGCACGCAGATCAGACAAAAAAGCACTTAAATACACTCGAATAGGTCCGATTTGAGAATTGGGTACAGATATATCATCATCTGAAAACAAGTTCTTCAGGAACTATACATCGTAGTTGGGGCTCAATTGGTGCTTTCGAAGGTAGAATCTATCACAATTTTCACTTGGTCCTTGAATATCACAAAATTAATACACAGTACACTAAATTCTGACCTAATGCATAGTTTTATAAGTTTTTATAGATGACTTTTTTTCCAAAAATCATAAACTTTGAGTTACAGTTATAAGTCAAGCTTTACAATCAATAATGCATGTTATATCAGCAGAACTGAACGAGTTATCAGTTTTTCCTCTTTATTTTAGATACGAAACCTCGATGTGTAAAAATTGTTTGATTGAGCTAGAAACAATTTAAATTATTAAAAAACTTTAGAATTCGTCTACATCATCAGCAATGGCACAATGCATAAATTTGGCTGACGGTTGGCTGACGAATGGAAAATCAACAATACAAACAACCGCTATCCGTAACTGCGCTGAACGTTCCGAACGTGTGGTAGATGACGCGTAAAATTTTTGTGAAACGTAAACGTAAGCGTATTCGCCAGCTTACTCATCTGAAGGCTCTGGTACTCATAGCGGTGATCCATGCCGGTCCGGGCCGTACCTGGCATGGGAATGAGCGACACCAGTCAGAGTTTACACCAATCCCCTTTACTCCGCCGTGAGCTATTTGACACGATGCGGGATAATGCCGGATACAGCCATGCGTAGCTTTCTTGCAGGCGTAACCGACGCTGCCATATTGTTGAAGGGACAATCTATCGTTGATCATGACCCCAAGCACCCCAGGGCACTCTTCGATTCTGACTGTGCAGTCATCTTTCACTGATCGTCACATGTTGCTCCGTTTTTCGATTATCGTGGGCTATCTCCAGTTGCGTAGAACTCATCCATCACTCCACAATGCCAATAGAGTGTGAGACAGCTAGCTCCACCTCTTCAATGGATTCACCACATATCTGATGTCGTCCGCAAACCCGACTATCTTTACCCCATTCGGGAACTCAAGTCGTAGCACCTCATCGTACATCGTGTTCCATAGCACCGGACCCAAGATCTAACCATGTTGGATGCCTGCGGTGATCTGAACATCGTTTCTCGGCTAACTCTGTGTTGCAGGACATCAGTGCATGAGTCTCCGGAAGCTACTTCTCAGAATCTTGTACAGGTATGCAGGAACTTGGAGCCGGCGATAACCACCCAACTGGCGCTGTTGAACGCATTTCTCGCGTTAAGGGTGACCACTGCTCAGTAGTGGACTCCTCGTCTCTTGCACTGGAATGCCAATTCAGCCGTCTTGGTGATTTACACGTCTAAAATTTTATCTTTTCAAGTTATAAAAAACATCTGACAAAAACGTTGTTGGCAAATTTGAAATAAAAAAGTTTGCACAAGAAACTGTGTTTTCTGTAGGACTATTGATATGCAATATTAAAAAAAAACTTTCAAATGCTGTTGAGAAATATTTTTTTGGGTGCCCCAAATATAAAAACCAACATTCGAAGAAGGCCTATTTTGTTTACACAGACCATAATAACTTCTGTTTGACATACGAAAGAAACAATTTTAGCACATCAAAAGTAGTAACTTTTATTGTTCTAGAATCAATACGAAGAGCAGTTTGCTGAAAAATTTGAAGTAAAAATGTTAGGGCAAAATAACTGATTTTTATTAGGACAACCTAAGCTACGTAAGAAAACATGCTCTAATTCGGTCATTTATTTTACAAATTTTTTGAATAATGTATACCTTTATTTCTGGAAATAAAAAAGTTAAATTTTCGATTTCTCTGATAATAAGGACCACCCTAGTTTTAATTCACACCAAAACAAGCGCATTGTCATTAGAAACAACTTTTGTAGGGAGTACAAATTTGCTCCAAAACTTTCAAACTTAGGCTGAAAATGTATCCTTCCAGCTAAATACGCATTCTGGACCATTGTGCACTGGCATCTGTGCTTATTATGGTAGATGGGGCCCTACCGCTCGGTCCACCTTCAGCGTTTGAGACAGCTCTCGAGCTAGACGTCACGCCTTAAGGCCAGGGCTTGCCGCCGGACCTTCTCTCGTGGTGGCAAGCCACCCTGATCCGCCGCTACACGGCTCACGTAGGTTTTATGCTCCAACAGGTCCGCTCTGGTGGGTCCTGACCCCACGCTACATGGCGATGAAGAGTCTCCCACGGTGAGACGACATCTTTCAGTCTGCGCGCAGCTTCGTGGCTATCTCGGCTAGCCATGCCAACTCTTTGGCACTTTGCTCGGATATGAGCTTGATTTCCAACTCTCCCCTCTCCTTGCATGCAGCCGCCACTGTCATTGCGTGGCCCGGCGGAGGCTAAGTTTTTAGTCCCGGCAATGTTGTTGCGCTGGTAACGTGCGCCATCAATTATCGCGTCCAATTGCTCGGACACCTCCATTATTTTAGGAAGCGTTTCGCGCATCTTATGCATGGCCGGATGAGTCCTGGCTGATTCATTGCTACGCCTAGCTTGGTGGCAGCTGCTTCCGATACCGTGGCACTTTCGCAAGTGTCGGACACGCTGGATCCCACCGTCTTACGCGATGGAGACCACACTAAACCACCTTTAGAGAACGGATTTGCTTTCTCCTGGGGTTTGGTCGTTCCACAGGTATTGCCCTCCATTCTGTTGGATCTTCCTCCAGCCGCTATTCAAACCCACGTGGGAGTCACTATAGTGATCCCATGGTTATCTATGCAAGCTTGAAGGCGACCAGGGAGGCCATGCGAGAAAGCCACACGGTCTCTTCACGGGGAACTGTGTTCAGAGCTTGGCTCAGTGTAAGTCCAGTAGAGAACATTCTGAGCTTAATCCGCCCCACTGGCGAGGTCAGATGGGGGTAGAAACTGAACGCACTGGAGGTCTGTCAAGTTTACTTAATGGGACGGAGACCATCTGTGCAGCTAAACCTGTTTCTGCTTGGTGTGA
>JASCZW010010432.1:0-36765 GCA_034211315.2 Aedes japonicus
ATGATTAGGATAATCCGTGATAATCGAACAACCAGGCTCGAGGCTGAACCTTTTTTTTTATATTTAAATCTTTTCCAAACCCTGGCTTGCACGACATATCAAACTTTATGATTTTGCTAAACTTTGTCTTAGGCGAACATTGATCTGATCATGCTTGCCACTTGAAGGGAGAGCCCTGGAGAGTTTTGGGTTCCCCACGGAAAATGGCCATAATCAAATTTTAGCAAAACCCTGCTTGCGACGTATCAAAATTCGTGATTTTGCAAAAATAGGTCTTCGGAGGTCATTCTGGGTCATTTTGTTACCCTCCGGAACATTGGCCATTTCAAATTGTTGCCAAATACTGTACCGACATATTAAACTTCTTGATTGTAAAACTAGGTCATGAAAGACGGTTTGAGGATTTCTGGCCATACTGGCCGCTTAGGGAGACTTTGCGCGATCCAAGTTCCTCCGGGAAAGTGGCCATATTCAAATATTTTGCAAAAATAGGTCTTCGGAAGGCATTCTGAGAATGTTTGACAATGTCTGTAGCCACCTAAGGAGGCCCTGCAGATCAAAGTTTTCCGGAGAAGTGATTATATTCAAATATTTCTGAAGTAGAATAATTTTGTGATCTGTTGCAAAAAAAATCGCATCAAATCCGATGGCTAACGATGGAGAATCATTAATTTTAAATTTGAATTCTTGAATTTGAATCTACAAGAGTTAGGGACGTACATGTACATACTGTTAAACATTCCCACAAATATTGGCTTTCCCCAATTCTTTATCATGAACAATAAGGCCTGTATTCGAAAAATGCACCAGACAAAAGTGTTCTTAAAGGTTATTTTAGGTAAGTTTTCTTGAAACTTTCAGGAATGAACAAATATATATATGCATTGTATTTCGGCAATTACTTTATTCCAATTTCTTTGCCATCGCTGACGTCCACACCTTTCCCTTAAGACCCCTCATTACATATTGGGCAATGGTGGAGGCCGACCTTTTCGGTCACTTTCATCCATTCTTTCTTCAACTCCAGCACGTTTTCAAACACCTTGGACCGAATTTCGGTCTTCATTATGAGCCCGGAAATCTTTCCACCGGACGAATCTCTGGTGAATTTTTGGACAAAATGGGCGGTTTTGGTACAAGAACAACGTTATTGGCTCTGATGGAATGATGCCAGGACCGAGCCAAATGATGTCTCTCCTCCGTGGGACCGCAGCAAGGGCAACAGAACGCTTCTGGAGGCACTCGGTGCGGTAAATTTCACTGTTGATGGTACCCGTTGTGATGTACGGTTTACTCAGTTCACCGCATTGGCATATGGCCTGCCAGAGCGAAGTATGTCCGCGCATGGTGTCCGCTTCCTTCTTCCATTTGTCTTCCGGAACATCAAGCCGGCGATTTGGCAACGTAGAACTCCAGCTCCGGTATCTGCTTTGCGTCCTGAGTTGATGTAGAGGTTTCGTCATCCATAACCACACCACATCGGTTTCGTTAACCACTCTCGATACAGCTTCCTTGCGCAGGGTTGGCCGCCGTGTTTTGTTGATCATGCCGGTTCGGTGCCTTGCGGACCTTGAATACACGAAGCCCAGCCCGTTTCATGGTTTGCTGAAGGAGACAGGCGGAACAACGCCTTTTGCCCTTCAGAGCCACGTCGCGAATCGACGAGGTTCGGATTACACTTGAAATAATCCAACACCTTCCGGACCTTCACAGGGTCAGCTGTCTTCGATTTTCTTCCGGGACTCCAATTTTCGTCTGGGACTCCTTAAACGATGTTTACCACGGGGGACACGGTTGTATGGATGATTTCAACAACCACTGAACCGATTCTTATGAAATTATTTTCATCGATTGTTATGAAAGATTTTCATCAAGTTTTACCCACTAAAAAGTTACATACGTTACTTTTAATCTGCACTGGACCCTTTTATTGGTAAAATTCGCTTCTATGAACCTCTATTTTGAATCAACACACAGACGTTCCTAGGCTATGGTACCCATTTAGTCGCTGTTATTATCGTGATGATTCAAATAGTTTTAATAAAATTGATTCGCTTTCATGTATTGAGTTTGTTCTTGTCTATGTTGAGTTTTCGTCAGAGTACTGTGTTTTTTTGTGTCTTATTCATATTCATTCCTATTCATGTTCATATTTATTTATAATAATGTGTACGTTATTATGGTCTGTTATTGTGTTGGAAAGATACTGCATTTCTATTTGTTTTCTGTATTAAATTGTATTTCTTTACAACCACGTCTCATGTGTTCGCCATCTCTTTTTGCCCTATATATTCTTGTGAAAAGCTAACCTTAATAATGTGCAGCCATATACTTACTACCTATATTCATTCCATAAAACAAATGAATAAATAACAACATAGTTTGCCACGAAAATGAAAAGTGTACTTTAAGAATTTTCCCTTCGATTGAAAGTAAGAAGCCTAAGAGTGAATTGCGGCATAACCCGCCAGTATCACACCTGATGTTAGTGCCTTTATATAAACGTTCTACGAAGTGGCAGTGACAAAATGACGAGACTGTGTGATACTTTAAGTACTGGTCAGGTTCTTGGTCTAACATGCATATTTATAGCATGTGATACCAAGAACAAGACCACACCCACAAGAGGGAAAATTTGACCCACAAGAGGGATGACTTTGATTCAAGAAACTATAAAAGCATAGCTAACCGTTATAGAGAAGAATTGTTCTATGGCCTCAAGGCCACTGGCCTCCCTAAGCGGACCGTCCGCGTCCTACTCTTTTAACAAAACCTTAGCCCTTAATTCCTTTTCAGCATCTCTTCTGAATAACACTCACGATGACTGTTACTCAGTTCGAAAGTTCTGGTCCACTGCTAAATAACATGTTGTTAGAGTTAGTGCTCTGATCACGGCTGTCGTATAGAACGCACATTTAAATTATAGTATATATGTGAATTTTGTGCACCTGAAACATCAGACCTATTATAAGTTACTAACAATCATGACTAAAACACTCACTGACACATGAATTTTCGATAATGAAGCAACCAATAAGATTATCAACGATGCCAACTTAACAGGTGTATTTGACGACTAATCGATGACAATTAGAGAATAAACAACAATGAAAGAATTGCCAAGCTAATGAAAACTGCACTTTTAGTCGTTTCACTAAATTATTAATATCAGGTATTTGTAGCTTGTTACTAGCTTCGTCTAAGAGTGAATTGCGGCTAAACCCGCCAGTAAGACACCTCTTTCAGTGCCTTCAAATAAACGTACTACGACGTGGCAATATAAAGAAAGCAGATTGTGATACTATCACTACTGATCATGTTCTTGGTCTCCCATGCAGCCTTTTGCGTGAGATTAGCCCCCTCACTACGACAAGGTGACAACCAAGATCTTCGAGAAGGACGTTCTTCCCAAAAAATCATTTGAAACTATAATCTATTAATAATATTTATGTTGTGAAATAAACACGGACCTACATGGCCATTTGACGTACTCCCGTAAGATCCAGAACATCCACAAAATCAGCAATTCCCACTAGAGCTCCATGTTATTTCCTAAATAGAACGATTTTCTCTAATATCAATTCGGGTTCAAGTACCGCGAAGAAATGTGTAAAGTTCCATTCAAAACGATGGTTGTGCCCACACGTGTCGGATTTACCAGAGAATTTGCATGTTCATAATAGTGAGCTTATGAGTCGCCCACATCGCATTAGATCTAATAATAATTCTCGGAAGTCCAGCTGTTCCAACAAGCACTTCTTGACCTCAAATGGGCGTGTGTTTGCTATTGAATCACTCATCACCACACACCGCCGCAAAATTGGAGCCGACTCATTCATCTTCGGAAACGTTCCGAGCCGCATTTCACGCCAAACAAACGAAAGCATCCCATCAATAAGGGCTCATCAAATTCCAGTCCAGTCCAGTCTTTTATTCCGTCACGTCGGCATCTAGTAGCGTCTTGGCCAGCCGTCGGTAAACATCGGACATGATTTGACAAATTAAAACAAGCTTTATTAATGGCCGTCCATAATTCTTCCCCGAGTAAACCCCTTTCGGCGTCATCAATTGTTGTCACTGCCAGCGCCGAAAGCTCGTGTAATAAAAGCACGCACCACGTCCTCTTGAGGAAAGATGAGCTTCTTCTCGAATGGCACAAAGACTCGCATTCGTGAGTAAAACGTGACTTCACCACTCTTCTACTTCTTCTTCTTCTTCTTCGAAGAAACGGCCCGGACCAGGAGAGACCGATCGACGCCGTCGTCGCCAAACCCGTTCAAGGCGATCTTGTCTGGAGGCTCCCCCCTCCCTCCCCCTCTTGCCATCCAGCCGATCGATCGAATCCATTAGCGGCTGCACGGCCGACTAGATGAATTGTTTGGAGAAGGTCGATAAAATCGATTAAAGTACATAAAATTAATCCAAGTTGGCGGCAGGGGGCTACTTCTGGCACTGTTTACCTTCTTCCCTCGAACCGAAACCAGTTACATACAACCTGCCGCCCTGCAGCCCTTCGCCATTTAATATATCTATGACACTTGCTCCGTGTCGCGCAGCATGGTGGATCCCAATGTACTAAATGTACACAAGGAAGGGGGGGGGGCGGGGGTTGGGGGAATTTTTGCGATAGTAGCCGCCTATCCTATTCGCATGACTCCGGCCGAGACAAGTTGACAGTGAAAAAGATTAATCATCACTCGTTCGGTCGCTCGCTCGCTCGCTTGCTCGCTTGCTCGGCTGCCACTAGTTTCGGTCTCAATGTGTCAGTGTGTCGCCTGCTGAGTTGAGCGGCGAAAAGAGCATTCGTTTTATTTCTGCCCAAAAGGATACCTAACCTAGTTGTCGCGTGGGATGATACATTGCCCATCCATGGTCGGGGACGAAATGCGATGCAAGCTTGTGAATGTGTGTGTTTGTGTGTGTGTCTATGAGCTGCAAACAAGCTGAGTGTCATCATCCGGAAGGATTTAGATTGGACGGCGGCGATGGGTCCTTGCCATGCACGGAATCTGGACGTTGATTTTTCGGTATATGTTGGGGGGTTGGGGCCGACGACGGAGGGGTTCGAAACTGCTGGCTGGGGAGACATGTGAGTAAATTATAATTTTAAGGGGCGAAAGATGATGTTAATGAGGATTTGTTGAAGGAAAATTAAGTCATGAATTAGGCGAGCGGCCATTAGCAATTCACTGTTTACGGTCGTAAATTGGGGGTTCGGGTTTCGTCATTTCCCATGGCCCATGACGGGCATCGTCTCATTAATACTAATTAGCGAAGGATTGCCCAGAAAACTGATCAGTGCGAGTGGAGAGTTGTGTTTAATTTAAAAGTTCATTTAGATATTAGTTTCAACGGTTTTCATCTAAATTCTCCCAAAGCGCCTTGATCTTCTCATAGATGATTTTTTGGTTTCTTAATGTCTAATAGCTTGAAACTGTATGGATAAATACATCAACCTCAAACTGCCTCTAGATATTCTTTTGGATTTTCTCCAAAATTTCCTGATGCTAATCGTGGTTGTCTCTCACTCCAATCGGTCTAGAATCAATTCCAGTCGGCGCCATTGTGATTTTCTGAGACGAGGTATCTCTGACCACGTCTCACTTTGGAAGGAGACTGAAGCCGTTGGTACCGGCCCGGGTTCTATAAGTAGGGCCCAACTCGTCTCCCTAGCATGATGAACCATCCTCAGGCTGAAAGTCACGTAAATACGAAACAGCAACAACAACAAAAACAACAACAACAACAACAACAACAATATGTAACTTTTTTCAAACTACATATATATTTAAAAATTCAATGCAAATGTTGTAATTTGAACTATAGACTGACTCCATTCTGCTTCCGACTTCTTCAAAATCTTCTGTATTTACTTTTCAATACGGATTTTTTATACACCGTATTTCAAAAAGCGTGAACACGTGATAAAAACCAATAAAAGGATAAAATTTGCACAAAAAATAAATTTGCCTAAGATAAAAAGGATAAAAAATCCCATTTTTTCGTTGTTCTAGACCTTCCAAACAATCCTTGAGTTCAGTTCTTGATGCTATACATGACCAATAAGGAGATTGACAATGTCTCTACCGTACTTATTAGTTGGAAAAGCTCCAAGGACCATCATAACATTGTAATAGACATATTAGAGTACATTTTGAATACCTCAGACACTCCAAACTATCCTCAAGTTCAGATCTTGATGTTCTACATGATCAACAAGGCTAATTACGATGTCTTCGCCGTACTTTTAAATCGAAATGGCTCCACAGGACATCATAACACTTTAATAGACATGTAACAGGATTTCTAGAATACCAACAAGAATCCAAACTATCCTTGAATACAGATCATGATCTTCTACATGAACAACAGGGCTATTAACGATGTCTCCACCGTACTTATGAGCTGAAATAGCCCAACGGGACATCATGACACTGTACTAGACATGCTACAGTATTTCCTGAATACCTGCGGGACTCCAAACTATCTTTGAATACAGATCTTGATGATCTACATGATCAATAAAGAGATTGACAATGTCTCGATCATCTTTATTAGTTGGGAAGCCTCCACGGAACAACATTGTAATAGACAAATTCGAGTACTTTTTTGAATACCTCAGGCACTCCAAACTATCCTTGAGGTCAGATCTTGATATTCTACTTGATCAATAAGGCCTTATGACGATGTCTTCGATGTACTTTTGAATCGAAATAGCTCCACAAGACATAATAATACTGTAATAGACATGTTACAGTATTTCTTGAATACCTACGATAGTCCAAACTATCCATGAATACAGATCTTGATGATCTACATGATAACCAAGATTATTTACGTTGTCTCCACCGTACGTTTGGGTCAAAATAGCTCCACGAGACATCATAACACTCTAATAGACATGTTATAATATTTCTAGAATACTTACGGGACTCCAAAGTATCATTGAATACAGATCATGATGTTCTACATGATCAACAAGGCTATTTACGATGTCTCCACCGTACTAATGAGTTGAAATAGCCCCACGGGACATCATGACACTGTAATAGATATGTTACAGTTTTTTTTAGAATACCTAAGAAACTCAAAATTATTCTTGAATACAGATCTTGATATTTTACATTATCATCAAGGCTAATTACGATGTCTTCACCGTACTTTTGAATCGAAAAAGCTCCAAAGAACATCATAACACTGTAAATGACATGTTACAGTATTGTTAGAATACCTACGGAATTCCAAAGTATCATTGAATACAGATCTTGATGATCTTTGAATGGAAGGTGCTGCGTACGATCTACAGTGGAGGGCAGACGGAAGCCCGAACGTGAAGGAGGCGAATGAACCACGAAATGCACCAGTTGTTAGGATAACCTCACATCGCATACATCGCTAAAATAGGTCAACTACGATGGGCTGGGTATGTCGTAAGAATGTCGGACGACAACCCAGTTAAAATGGATCTCGAAAACGAACCGACGGGTACGAGAAGAAGAGGCGCGCAACGAGCAAGTTAGATCGATCAAGTAGAAGGTGACCCGCGGACTCTCCGCAGACAGCTAGGCTGGCGAGGTACAGCCATGGGACGAATACAATGGAGATAACTTCTGTGTACAGCACCGGCCTTGGTCTTAATGGTAAGGTAAGGAATACTTCTCTAACTTTTACGGTGCTCTTTCGTGTTTGTCATTTAATTCCGAAATTTGCAGATCAACATCGATGGAAGCTTATATTCGTAACCAGTATTAACTAATCCAACTACGAGAATTAACTAGTCCAACTAAGAGAAAAGATCGAGAACAAACTAGATGGGTATCGAAATATTTTTTTAAAATTGGAACGAACTCACCAAGTACTACTCTTTGATGAAATTTACCTTTTTTGCTTTTCTTTTGAAAATTACTCCGACGCGTTAGTTGTCATATTTATTTACGTGTTTCTTCTTCTGCTCAGTGCGTTAAATCAATGTTTCAATGTCTTTCTTGACCATAAACTGCTTGGCTCCTAAGCCATGCTCCTAGCGTACGCTTTCAAAAGATTTTTTTTTAACTCAACTAAGCGCAGTCTTTTTCAAGCTACATCTCGTTGAACAAGTCGAACTTAGGTCACGTGACGCCTCTGAGTAAAGGTTTTTAGAATACCTATAAGATTATTTGGACTATTGTTCACAAGCCCAGCCCATCGTAGTCGACCGATTTAAGCGGTGTGTACGATGGGAGGTTCTCCTGCGGATTCTGCGACGGTCCTTAAATTTTCAAATAGTTCAGCGCACTGTTCGCAAGTTCGCCGGGCTTTCATTAAATTCTAGAGATTTTTCATATTTCTAGAAGGTGTACGGAACTCTCGTTTTTTTTTTTTTTTTTTTTTGTGAAGGGCTCAAACCACGAAGATAATCTACAAGCTGAAACGCTTGCTATAGGCGTCCCGGAAATTTCAAGGGACTTTTTGGAAGTCCATTCAAACTTTCGCACTTTCCAAAAGATCTCTGAACATTTGGTAGCAGCTTCGGTTACTGTAAATTACGGGCTGCACCTAACCTCCGTGGACGCTAAATGGATTTTCTGGAAGTTCTGGAGTCCTTTCGGGCCTTTTGGAATTATTAAAAGGTTCTATGCAATTTCGAGAAGTTCTGAGTACCTGTCGGTTGTTTGAATTTTTTTGAGGAAATTTGAAAACCTCCTCGAATCTTCTGGAACAATTAAAATGTTTTGAAGACGTTTTTGAAAATTTAAGAACATTTTCAGTGCTCTGTAAAGTTAAGAAGTTTTGAGAAGTTCTTAGATTTGTTTAAAAATTTAGTAATTGCTGCGAGGGGGCGACCCCGGCATAGTGGTTAACATCCATACCTCTCACGCCAAAGTCAAGAGTTCGAATCTCACCCCCGGACAAGTTACGAAAATACCCAAAAGGTATTTGAGTGACCACGACAGGAGATGAACCAGCCCAGGGCTGAAAATCTCGAACCAAATAATAAGTAATTGCACCATTTTGATTTTTTTTTAAATTCTGGGAACATTTGGAAGGTTTCATATTTTTTGAAGATTCTAAAAATGTTAAGGAACCTCTGAGAAATTTTGCAAGAACTGGGAACTGTTTGAAAAACTCCGAAATCTTTTTGAAAGTTCAGGGAACTTTTGGTAAATCCTAAAACGTCTTTGACGTACTAAGAACTCTCTTAGAGCTATGGATACTTTTTGGAAGTTTTGGAAATAGTTTTGAAGTTGCTCTATAAAGTTGTAAAGTATTAAGAAGTTCTTAGAGTTTTTGAAAATGCGGTAATTGCTATATTTTAGTTTTTAGTTCTGGGAACATTTTGAGGTTTTCAGATTGATTTGAATATTGTTGAAATCATTAGAAGGTTAAGGAAGCTCTGAGAACTTTTGGAAGATCTGTGAACTGTTTGAAAACCCCCGAAATCTTTTTGAAAGTTCAGGGAACTTTTGGTAAATCCTAAAACGTCTTTGACGTACTCAGAACTCTCTTAGAGCTATGGGTAATTTTTGGACGTTTTGGGAATATTTGTGAAGTTGCTCTGTGAAGTTGAGTAGTTTTGAGAAGTTCTTAGAATTTTTGAAAATTCAGTAACGGCTACATTTAGGATTTTTTTTTATTCATATTCTGGGAACATTTGGAGGTTTTCATATTTTTTTGGAAATTTATGGAATCATTTGAAGGTTCTTAGAACGTTAAGGAAGCTCTGGGAACTTTTCGAAGGTCTAGGAACTGTTTGAAAAACTCCGAAATCTTTTTGAAAGTTTAGGGAACTTTTGGTAAATCCTAAAACTTCTCTGACGTACTAGAAAACTCTCTGAGGGTCTATGGGTGCTTTTTGGAGTGAATTCTGGGAACATTTTGAGGTTTTCAGATTGTTTTGAATATTGTTGAAATCATTTGTAGGTTCTTTAAACGATAAGGAAGCTCTGGGAACTTTTGGAAGATCTCGGAACTGTTTGAAAATTTTCGAAACCTTTTAAACTTTTGGTTAATCCTTAACCTTCTCTGACATACTAGGAACTCTCTGACAGCTATGGGAAGTTTTGAGAAATTTGTGATGTTCTGCAACATTTTCCATATTTCTGGAAATATATTGGAAATTCTGGCACATTCGGAAGTTTTGAGAACATTTTAGAGTTCTGAAACTTTTTAAAGTTCTGAGACCTTTTTAAAGCTCTGGGAATTTTTGAAGAAGCCTGAGATCTTGTGGAAATTAATTAGATTTTTTGAATAGTTCTGAAAACTTTTAAAAAGGAGTACTTTTGCAATATTCTGAGATATTTTTGAAGTTCTTCGAATATTTGGGAAATTTTGAAAACCTAATTGGTGTTTTGGCAACGTTTTATACGTCCTGGAATCTTTTTACAAATTCTGAAAACTTTTTGGATGTTCTGATAACTTTTTGGGAAGTTCTTAAAACTTTTTTTTTCTGAAACAATTGTGAAAGTTTCGGTAATTTCTTAGAAGCTCAAAGCAATTTTTAACTCTTTTTGGAACTTCTGATAATATTTACAGAATTTTTTTCTAGAAACACTGGGAGCTTTTTGAGTGTTCTCAGAACTTTTGTGAAGTACCATCAAAAGTTTTTCTGCCGAAAAGATGAAAAATTTCTCCATAAGTTTTGAAATCTTTTATATCTATAGTTTGAAAGGTCTTTTCGACAAGTTAAAGTAAAATCTTCCCTCAGGAGATTGGAAAGCTTTTCTGAGGAACTCAACAGTTTTATCCAAGGGCTTGTAAAACATGCTGCAATTATCATCAAAACCTCTCTTCAGAAGCATGAAGACTTTCTTCCACAAACCTGGAAAGTGTTCTCCAAAAGTGATCAAATATTTCTTCACGACCTTGATTGTACCATAGAATGACAACTGAATTTTCCTCAGATTTTTTTCTCTAAAAGCATGCCACTGCAATAAACTGCAAATAACATTTGAAACTTACACAGATCATTCTACGGTCCTGAACCAAGTTGTTAATTATAGAATTTCCTGCGAGAATCTTTTTTTTGCAATTGACGATACATGAATACTAACAACGCCACCTAGCGCCAAACAACAGAAACAATGGTCCGCCTCCACACATTTTGATGATTGTTCCCACACAATTTGCAATTCACTTTGGAAACGGGTAACTCATTGACCAATTTGACTTAAGATACTTCGCAGTTCTGGAAATATTTTTTTGGAATTTTAGAGAAACTTTGGAAACTTGCAGCGAGCTTCACAAACATTTAAAAAATTCTGAAAACATGTTAAAGTTCGGGAAATTCCGAAAATGGAAGTTTTCAGAACTTAATGAATTTTCTGAAGATTTTTAGATGATCTGTGACCATTTTGAAATCTCTGCGATCTGTCTGAAAGTTTAAGGATTTTCTTGGAAAGCTTGATTTTCAGTTATTTCTGGGAGCATTTGGAAGTTTCTCGAAAGTTTTGTGAACTTTTTGAGAGTTCAAATCTTGATTTAAGTTCCTTCGAAGTTCTGAGAATATTTTTTGGAAATTTTGGAGAAACTTTGGAAACTTGCAGCAAGCTTCACAAGCATTTTAAAAGTTCTGATAACATTTTAAAGTTTGAGAAATTGTTGATCATTCCGAATTTTTTGAATATTCTGACGATTCTTGGATGATCGGTGAACTTTTTGGAAATTCTTGGATCTATCCGGAAGAAGGTTCTTATTCTTGGAAAGCTTGATTTTATTAAATTAATTTCTGGGACCATTTGGAAGTTTCTCGAAAGCTTGGTGAACTTTTTGAGAGTTTGGGGAACATTTGAAAGCTCTGATAATATTTCTAAAATTTTGGAGTCATTTTTTGTAGTTTTCAAAACTTGTTGTTAGCTCCGGACACACTTTGAAAGTTTGGTTAACATTGTGAATTTCGAAATTCAGTCGCTAGTTAAGGAAACATTCTGAAAGTTCAAACAACTTTAGGGCTTGGGGAAACATTACGAAGTTCTGTGAACTTCTAATTCGAAATTCTAGGAATTATTTCAAAAGTTTTAGAACGTTTTGGTCATTCTGCGAATGATTTGGTAGGTGTTGGAACATTTTGGGCACTCTGAGTACTTCCGCAAAAGTTTTGTGAACTTTTAGATAGCCCTGTGAACTTTCTGACAGTCCTGGGACCTTCTGGAAATTCAGAAAACTGGTTGGGAGTTTCAAGAGCTTCGGGAAAGATCATGTAGGTTGAAAAAAGTTCAGTACACTTCCGAGAAGATCTTTAGAACATTGTAGCAAAGTTCAAGGAATTGTATACAAATCGCGGCCTTGCCTTAAACATTCCAGGGACTCCCTTGAACCTTCTGACGCTGCACAGTGGGCAAGAACTGATGAAAACTAAAGAACAAATCTGTAACTTTTGTCACTTTTAAGCGCGGCTTGTAAACAGGCCAATTCCGCTTGGGAATTGTCTGCCGAATCGAATGGAAGTGGTTTCAATCGCCACACGGATATTATTGTGGAGTTATAGAGCTTACTTTACCCCACTGCCTCTTATGTTCTTGTATAATTTATGGACATCGTTGCACGGAAAGGCTCAAGATCAACAAAATAGTGCTAATCTCATGTGAAATTTCCTGGAAAATCGAATAGAAGCTGTTTCAACTACCGCACGGCTTTGTGAACGAAGATATGGCTGGTTTAACCCCACTTCCCTTTATATTATTGAATAATTTATAGATATCTTTGCTCGGAGTCCCTTAAGATTGACAAAATAGGACTAGCTAATGTTAAATTTCCTGGAGAATTGAATAGAAACTGTTTCTACTACCGCACAGCTCTGTGAACAAAAATTGTGCTGGTTTTACCCCACTTCCCCTCATATTATTGAATAATTTATAGATATCTTTGCTCGGAGTCGCTCAAGATCAACAAAATAGGACTAGTCTAATGTATGATTTTCTGGAGAATCGAATAGAAGCAGTTTCAACTACCGCACAGCTCTGTGAACAAAAATATTGCTGGTTTTACCCCACTTCCCCTTGTATTATTGAATAATTTATAGATATCTTTGCTCGGAGTGGCTCAAAATCAATCAAATAAGGCTAATCCCATGTAAAATTTCCTGGAAAATCGAATAGAAGCTGTTTCAACTACCGCACGGCTTTGTGAACGAAGATATGGCTGGTTTTACCCCACTTTCCCTTGTATTCTTGAATAGTTTATAGATATCTTTGCTCGGAGAGGCTCAAGATCAACCAACTAAGGCTAATTCTATGTTAAATTTCCTGAAAAATCGAATAGAGGTTGTTTCTGTGAACGAAGATAAAATCAGCTACCCCAATTCTCATTATATTTTTGAATAATTTATAGATATCTTTGCTCGGAGTCGCTCAAGATCAACAAAATAGGACTATTCCAATGTAAAATTTCCTGGAAAATCGAAGAGACGCGTTAAAATACATCTCGTTCAATAACTATCAATGGTAAAGAGAAACAACGAAATCGTTTGCTCTCTTCCATACAACAGACCGTTTTGGGCGAATGAATAATGAATACGAAAAATTCGTATTTAATTTACGAATCATTTCGTCATTGCGAAATAACATCAAACTGTTTGATTTCTTCGCAAAACTTGGAGAAAATCATCAAGAGTACGAATCCGTTTCGTAGCAGAGAACAACGAACGGATTCGTAAGCCGTGTGAAAAATTTCGTTGCTTAGCTTAAATAGTATTTTCGTTCGTTCTATCAACAAGTGAAACTCGGGAATTCCATCAACATTTGGCTCATCATCCAGTAAAGGAAAAGCAGTCCTCCACTTGATGCAACGCCCATCAACTAATGTTTCCAACGAAAAACCAAATCCGCAAGCTCGTACCAGTGATATACGACCAACTCCTCGAATGACCCTAACCAGGCACGATAAAAACGGAGATTTAGCAAGAAGATTGATTATACCGAGCAAGCGCTTGTTCGCCGCGTTGCCACAAACTCGCACTTGCCACTGTCAGAGTGGAAACGTAGAACTAGCACTCGCATGGGAATTTTTGCATAAATCGCTTCAAGCTCGACAGCAGTAGCAGCAGCGAAAAAAAAACTGGCTAACTCGGTTTCATATTCAAATTACATCCCTTCTAGGGTGGATTTTGTCCTTCTCGTTTCTGCAAAAAACCACTGCGGAACGTGTGGAATAACCAACACCACGCATCATTTCAGCTTGCCGTCGTCGTCGTCGTTGGCGAAAGTGAAGACGACGACGACGACGACGACGACGACGACGACGACGACGACATTGACGACGTGTTGGTTCAGCCGACTACGATATGAATGGAAGAGGAAAAAGCGAGAGAAAAAAAAAAGAATCAAGAATCAATCCATCCAATTTCCACAGTAAACACTTGCGGGCTTATCAAACATGGCAGAAGCAGCAGAAGCAGTTGAGTAGTGAGGTGGGTATTTTTCTACTCCGTACTCAGCGACTCACTCACTCACTTCAGTCATACAGCAATCCAAGTAGGCCGGTGGGTGGCTGGCACTTGAAAGTTGATGGAAGCGAAAAACGTCTGCGAAGGGAACAATGCGTCGATATCAAAGCACAAATCAGCTGTTTACAATTAGAAACCAATCAGCTTGCAATTTTTCACAATCCACTCTTCGGCAACTGGATCGAAAGTGATTCTTTGGAAATTATGAATCGACTTCTTTCGGCGAAGTTGGAAAGCTAAATTGGACCGAGCGTTGCTGGATGGACGGGTGTTAATGACGAGAACCTGGTTGAAAAGCAGACAGGTTCTTGTCTTTCGAGGTGGGTTGGTTGTTTACTTTGCAAATTGCTTACAGTATGCTCAAGAGGTGAGTCGCTCATTGTGAGCACGGATTTCGGCTAAGGAGAACAAAGTTTCGAAAGTTATAGACATTCCAATTGAGCATAAGAGGAAAGCTTAATATCTGAGAAGATTGACGGAACCAGCAGTGGCGTCTTGTCCTCGTGCCCTGTACGGACTATCTTAAATTTAAGAAATACAATAATTAAAATTGTTTTTAATAGTAAATCATTTCCAGGACCGAGTTCATTAACTGCTACCTTGAAGACCCAAACACGCACAAAGAATTCCATCGTCCAGCAAAGCGGTAAATTCACGAAATTGGCTAAAAGAACCAGGTAGTTGTGGATGTAAACGAATATTTTGTTTATAACTGGAATGGTCTCACCAAATTCTATTATTCGATGAAATTCATTTTCGATTCGCTTGGTACGATTTCCCTCTCTCAATCTGGCCAAATGCACAGCGTTTGGGATTATTCATTCTTAAATCATCAATGTAAGCAGTGCAATCGCAGTTGTCACAAGGAAGGCTACTGTGGCTGCTACTGCAAACCAAAATCAGGTCCAACAAAACGGATAAATCCTGGAAAGCGAAACCTTGTGACGTGAGACATATCGGTCAACACTTCAGCAAGTTCAAGTACGTGCCAACATTCATCAACGGTGTGGCCTACCTGGTCAATTTTAACTGACTAACTTGCATTCCGCTATCCCTTGCATTTCTCCGTAGATCGTACGCAACACTTTCCGTTCAGAAGGACACCAAGGACACGTTGGTCCTCCACAAGCAATGTCCATGTTTCGTAGCCTTAGAGGACTACCAATCTAATTAATTTTAGCGTCCTTCGGAATTCAAAGTAGACATGATTGGCAGCCATAATGTACCTTTTTAGCTCTCTGCTGGTGTCATTATCGGCGGTCACCAATGAGCCCAGATACACGAATTCGTCTACCGCCTCGATTTCATCCCTCGTGGTGAGCGGCTAACATTATCTTCTCGTGAGCCTCTTTCCCTCATGAATCTTTATCTCATTTATGACAATCCGAATCGTAATTGTTCCAGCCATAAGCCAAAAAATTTGAACGGACCTCTCGAAGATCGTACCATTCGTATCCATTCCAATCTAATGGTAAATAACCAATGTTAAAATTTGAAATTATCCGAGCTTTCGAGAAGCCGTGTAAGCTTCTGGAGAGGCTGTATAAGTTTCAGGAGAATCTATTCAAGCTTCGGTAGAAACTGTTCAAGCTTCTGGAGAAACTGTTTATGCTTCTGGAGAAGCTGTTGCAGTTTATGAAGAAGCTATTTGAGCTACTGGAGAAGCAGTTTAGGCTTCTGTAGAAGCTATTCATGCTTCGGTAGAAACTGTTCAAGTTTCTTCGGACGAAACTGTTAAAGCTTATGAAGAAACTGTCTAAACTTTTGGAGAAGCTGCTGAAATTTATGGAGAAGTTGTTTACGCTTTTGAAGAAGCTGTTGAATCACCTGATGAAGGTTTCAAAGCTTTTGAAGAAGCTTTAAATTATTCCGGTGAAGCTGTCAAAGCTTCAGGAGATGCTGTATAATCAGGAGAAGCTGTTTTAGTGTCTGGAGAAGCTACTGGAGAACCTGTTTTAGTCACTGGAGAAGCTGTTCAAGCTACTGGATAAGCTTTTTAAACTTCTGGAAAAACTGTATAACCTTCAGGGGAAGCTATTCAATCTTCAGTAGAAACTAAACTGTTCTAGCTTCTGAAGAAACTGTTCAAGCTACTGGAGAAATTCTCTAAGGTTCTGAAGAAGTTGTTGAAACTTCATGGGAACTTGTCTAAGCTCTTAGAGAAGCTGTCGTAGAATTTGAATAAGGTTTGAAGCTCCGGGAGAAGGTGGCTACACTTTTTGAGAAACTTTTGAAGCATCCTCAAACATTATACGCTTCTGGAGCAGCTGTTCAAGCTTCTGAAGAAGCTATTTAAGCTTCTAGAAGCGCTGTTGGAGTCGCTGAAGAAGTTGTCTAATCTTTTGAAGAAGCTGTCTAAGCAGGAGAAACTGTTAAGACTTCTGAAGAAGCTGTCATATCTGGAGAAGATGTCAAAGCTTATGGACAATCTGTCAAAGCTTCTAGAGAAGCTGTCAAAGCTTCCAAAGAAGTTGTCAAAGCTTCTGGAGAAGCTATTTAATATTCAGTAACAACTGTTCTAGCTTCTGGAGGAACTATCAAATTTTCTGAAGAAGCTATTAAAGCATTTGGAGAAGTTGTAAAACTTCTGGGGAAGCTGTTATAGCTTTCGAAAAGTTGTCAAAGCTTCTGTAGAAGCAGTCAAAGCTTCTTTAGAAGCTGTCAAAGCTTCTGGAGAAGCTTTTAAACTTCTGGAGAAGCTGTAAAAGCTCCTGGAGAAGCTTTTAAACTTCTGGAGAAGCTGAATAAGCTTCAGGACAAGCTATTCAATCTTAATTTGAAACTGTTCTAGCTTCTGGAGAAACTATCAATTTTTTTGAAGAAGCTATCAAAGCATTCAGAGAAGCTGTCAAAGCTTCTGGGGAAGTTATCAAAGCTTTCGGAAAAGTTGTCAAAGCTTCTATAGAAGCAGTCAAAACTTCTTTAGAAGCTGTCAAAGCTGGAGAAACTGTTGCAGCTTCAGGAAAAGCTGTTTCAGCTTGGGGAAAAGCTGTTTCAGTTTCTAGAGATGCTACTGAAGATTTTTTTTGACCTTCTGGAAGAGCTGTTCAAGCTTCTGGAGAAGCTATTTAAGCATTTTGAAAAGCTGTTGAAGTATCTGGAAAAGATTATACGTTTGTAGAGAAGCCGTTCTAGCTTCCCGAGAAGCTATTTAAGCTTTTGAAAAGGCTTTTGGAGATCCTGAAAAAGTTGTCAAAGCTTTTGAAGAAGCTGTATAAGAATCTGGGGAATCTGTTAAAGCTTCTGAAGAAGCTGTCAAAGCGTCTAGAAAACCTGTCAAAGCTTCTGGAGAAGCTGTCACAGCTTCCTAGAAGTAGCAAAGCTTCTGTAGAAGCTGTCAAAGCTTCTTTAGAGCTGTCAGAAGCTGTCTTTAGATAGCTTCTGGAGAAGCTGACAAGCTTCTGGAGAAGCTGTCAAAGCTTCTGGAGAAGCTTTAAAACTTCAGGAAAAGCTGAATACGTTTCTGGAGAATCTATTCAATCTTCAGTAGCATGTGTTCTAGCTTCTGGAGAAACTATCAAATTTTTTCAAGAAGCTATCAAAGCATTTGGAGAAGCTGTCAAAGCTTCTGGGGAAGCTGTCAAAGCTTCTGGAGAAGTTGTCAAAACTTCTGAAGAAGCTGTACAAGCATCTGGAGAAACTTTTTGAGCTTCTGGAGAAACTGTTGAAGCTAAGCTTTTTGAATAGCTGTTGAAACATCTAGATAACAGTATATGCTTCTGGAGTACTTTTTCAAGCTTCTGGAGAAGTTTCCTAAGTTTTTTGAATAACTGATAAAGCATCTGGAAAAGAGTATACCCAACAAACATAAGTGTCGAATAACCGCTTGTACAAACAAATTTGGAGAAATTATTCAGCTTTCGAGAGTAAAAAACTTAACAACTTCTCCAAATTTGTTTGAACAAACAGTTATTCAGCATTCATGTTTGTTGGTTATGCTTCTGGAGAAGCTGTTCAAGCTTCTGAAAAAAATTATTTACGCTTTTGAAGAAGGTGTTGGAAATCCTGAAGAAGTTGACTAAGCTTTCGAAGAAGCTGTCTAAGCTTCTGGAGAAGCTGTCAAAGCTTTTGGAGAAGCTGTCGAAGCTTCTGGAGAAGCTTTCAAAGCTTCTGAAGTAGCTTTAATACTTCTGAAAAAGCTGATTAAGCTTCAGGTGAAGCCATTCAATCTTCAGTAGAAACTATTCTAGCTGCTGAAGAAATTAGCAAAGCTTCTGGAGAAGCTATCAAAGCACTTGGAGAAGCTGTCAAAGCTTCTGGACAAGCTGTACTAGCATCTGGAGAAACTTTTTGAGCTTCTGGAGAAGTTGTTGAAGCTTCTGGAGAAGCTGGCCAAGCTTTTTGAAAAGCTGTTGAAACATCTGGATAACCGTATATGCTTCTGGAGTACTTGTTCAAGCTTCTGGAGAAGTTTCCTAAGCTTTTTGAATAGCTGATAAAGCATCTGTAAAAGAGTATATGCTTCTGGAGAAGCTGTTTAAGCTTCTGGAGAAGCTATTTACGCTTTTGAAGAAGCTGTACCATTCGTACCATTCGTATCCATTCCAATCTAATGGTAAATAACCAATGTTAAACCTTGCCGCGACCCTCTCCGATATTCGAAGGGACTTTCTGTGAAATTCCAATGTACTTTCTTGTGGCATTTTTCTAGATCTGTCATTTCGATCATTTTAAAAACTTCCTGCAGATCGTCTTGGGGACTGGTTGGATAACTCTTTGTGGTCTTATTCTTGTTCTTATTTTTTTTCGGATTTATCCATAGATTTCTTCAGACTTGGTAATTCCGCTTATTTTTTGGAATCTTAAAAAATACAGTTAAAGATTTTCTTTCAATTTTTGTCACAGAAGTTCTGATAACGTTCATGAGACTAGGGAGGTCGATCGATTTAAATTTAAATTCCCAAATTATTCCCGACTTTCTGATTTATTTCTTATCATACTCGACTATTCTCAGACTAACAGTTGGAAGTTTTTACAACAAATATACACAAGGGCGGCCCAAAATTGTAATCTGAAAGCAAAACTTCCAATGGCAGTCTAGCGTGTTACGCTTAAAGCGATGAGTGGTTCATCGTTTGGAAGAGGTTATATGTGAATAATTTGTGAGATCATTCCATATTATAAATTTATATGATAACTGATTTTTTTACACCATACAAATTTAACATTTAACAATCATGAATAGTCATTTATTAGCATCTTCATGTATATGGAAGCCGTTTCGGTTCCAAAGTTTTTTTAACATTCTGATCACGTATCGTGCCGAACGCTATCCTAAACAATTTCACAACCTGTGATAAAGCTACTTATACTACAGAGCTATTTTGGGTTTCTCAGAATGCTAAACTGGAATCGACCAGGATTCTACCGAGCGAAATTCCTCGGAAGTCTCAAGCAGGGTTCGCTGAAAGTCCTAAGCAGAATTCGATAAATTTCAATCCAGTAAGAATTACTCACAGTCTTGTAAAACGCTTATCACGGTATGATTCGAAAATAAAAGCCAGAGTGGATTCAAACGAAATCCCCGGTATAATTTGAGCAGCTAAGAATCGGAGACGGATGTGCTGTAAATTTTGAACTTCGTTCAGAACGATTCAAAAACGAAATTCATTTAAAATGCTGAGTAAATCTTTGCTTTTGATATGTGACTCTTTGATAAACATAACATAAAATGTGATAATATATCGTACATTCGAAACATAGTTTTGACTATACAGCAAATTGTTTTTCGTTATGCGGGTACAGAACAACTTTACAGCAGACGGCTACCCTTTAGAGCTTCATTTGGCAAAGATAAACTGCAGCGCCATCTCTGCGACACAATCTGATAACATGGTAATGACAAAAGACGACATATTACATACCGACAACCTATACCTAAGACGGCAATTCTCGGCAAAGACGGCAGACCCGTACACTCGTTTCCGCAAAATATAATTGGAAAATAAACTGTATATAAATAAATAATCTGAATTGAAAACATAATATATAACTAAATAAATAAATAAATGAATAAATTATTAATAAAAAATGAATAAATCAATACATAAATAAATGAAATAATAAATAAATAAATAAATGAATAAATAATTAACTAAATAAAGGCATAAATAGAAAATAAATAAATGTATGGTTTACAATCGGAGTAACCAAATCAAACAAAAACAATTATTTCTACAAAGACATCAACCAAAGGACTACTAAACGTAAAATAAACATTACTCAAACACAGTAGATAATGGAGACAGACATTTATTTTACCTTTTAGATATTTAACCGGCACGAACATAAATAACAATTTGTTCAGGCTAAACCACTAACTGACCTTTCCACCAAATATTTTTTTGTGATCAAAAATGAACGGTCACAAGCTCCACTTCAAAAGACAACTAATTTCACAATGTGAAACTTTGCCAAAGATGACAACTCTCTAAAGCTTCATTTTGGAAAAAGATAAACTGTGGTCCTAACATTGGCTCTCAAGTGCTTTACACAATGAGACTCAGAACAACAACATAAACATGAAATAAACATTAGAACCCTGTTTTTTTTTAAAATACTTCTGAACGCATCATTTCAATACATTTTCACTTGGGATTTGGAAATTTCCTAGAAGTATAGAAAAATAATATCCAGACCTTACGATCCATCCTAGAAAATTCAGAAGGTACTTCCCAGAGCTTCAGGAAGAGACATCCTGGAAAAAATAAAACTTCTCCAGAATTCAGGTAGAAACCTCTCAGAAGTAAATGGAGCACTTGTTAGTAGTTCAAGCAGGAATACTCCAAAAAAATCAGGACCAATCAAAATTCAAAGTTCAAGATCATACTTTCCAGAAGTTCGGGAGATAACATCCTCGAAAATCAAAAGGGGGCCTTCTCAGAGCTTCAGGAAGATGTTTAAAGAAGAGGAATTCTTAGAAGTTTGGAACTTTCCGGAGGAGGTTCTGGAGTTCTTCCCAGAAATTCAAGATGTCAATTCAAGTCAACCCGCGCCCGGACATCTGTCTCAGGATACGAACCGACCATGTTCGACGAAGAATCTGTGTCTCCACCTGGGATCCGGAATCCGCTGGAGATGAAGGAGATCGAAAGCCAACTCCGGACACTAAATCAAGTTTGGCGGCAGACTGGTAAGTTGGGGCATCCGTAAGCAATCGTGCGTTGCCCAACATTGCATAAAAATTTGAAATAAAAAAGTTAGAGCAAAATAACTCATTTTTATAGAGACACCCTAAGTTACGTAGGAAAAAATGCTCTAATTCAGTCATATTAAAAGATTCAGAAAAAATCATACAATCACAGTTGCTTAAAATTATTTAATGTACAACTTCACCGAAGAATGTATGCCAAATAAACAAGTTAGATTTCCGATTTATCTGAAAATAAGGACCACCCTAGTTTTCAAACCAAACCAAAAGAAGCGCCTTGTTATGAGAAACAACTTTGTAGAACACAATTTTGCTCCAAAGCACCAAAATTAGGCTGAAAATCTATCTATACAGCTAAATTCGCATTCTGTACCACTGAATGGGCTCGTCTCTCTGTTAGACATCATCAAGCTTTAATAACCACTGCATCATTCCATTGTATGAAGTTCCAAAACCGGGGTTGAGTGGATCAATGATATACAAAAATCTCCTTCCCACAACAAGATTGACCAATTGATCAAAGAGCGTTAGGATGCCCAAAGGGCGAGGGAGGAAAACCCGCCCTCTATTCACAAACTGTTAGTAATGGGAGTTGGCATTGCCATTCTCCTCATCGAAGTGCTTCAATCAGGTGCCCTGACGGTCCCTCCTGTTCCCCAGTATTAGCATTAATTGTTTATATTATGGTCATCGTCTCTGCTATATATGTTCTTTAATTTGTTCATCCTGAAAAAATGGAATGTTGTATATTGCCTCCTGAAGAGTCCTGATTCAGTCTGAAAAGTACATACAGACCTTATGCCAAAATTCAACGTAATCGAGAAGATTGAATCCGTCAACTACTATGTGTTTCTTGAGGATCTACGTCGTCTGATATATTCACACGCCAGCCAGCTAAAGAATCGCATTCCAGAAAGACCAACCCGACGCCATTTAGACGATTTTGGTTCCAACAACACAAAGAAATGACATTATTCTTGAAGAACTAAAGGGTGTCCACGATGAAATTGCCACACACAAAATTGATTCGCAAAATTCGAGTTTTCATCCGATTGCCATCAAATTTTCAGGGATTGAGAAATAACTATTAAACTTCATTTTACCATTTTACTCGTATTTTATTTACAGTCCATACGCAAATGCCCGCACCTTGGCCTTAACCCCAGCCATAAGATTCTGCACAACCTGTGAATCAACCGTTTTTGCATGTAAACCCATACTTTCTTCAGTTCCTCGACTGTCTTCACTACCTTAGGTCGTTTAAGAAGGTGCTGCTTCATAATCGCCCAGTACTTCTCGATGGGGCGGAGCTCCGGAGTGTTGGGAGGGTTGAACATTTTCGGCACGAAATTAGACCTTATTGTCCGCATACCACTTCAGCACGTCCTTGGAGTAGTGGCATGAGGCCAAATCCGGCCAGAAGATTGTTGGGACGTTGTGGGCCTTCAGGAGAGGAAGCAGCCGCTTCTGGAGGCACTCTTTTATGTACACCTGTCCGTTCATCGTGTCCTGGGTCACGAAGGTGCACTCCGCTTCCCGCACGTGCAGATGGCTTGCCAAACCAGAAATTTCTTCGCAAATTTGGACATCTTCTGAGTGCGGACATGCTCCGGAACGCTGAACTTATCCTTGGCCGTGAAAAACAGGTTGCCGGGGATCTGTTTGAAGTCGGCCTTCACATATGTTTCGTCGTCCATGATGCAGCATTCAACTTTCGTCAGCATGTTGAGGTACAACTTCCTGGCACTGGGTTTTGGCGGACTTGTTCTGCTTCTCGTCGCGATTAGGGGCCTTTTGTACCTTGAACGTTCGAAGCCCAGCCTTAGTTTGGCCTTCTGGACAAAACTTCGGCAAGTGCAGCTTCTTAGCCACATCCCGAACGGAGGCGTTCGGATTTCAGTTGAAGGCCCCAACTACGCGGTTGTGATTTTTGGTGTTGTACGGAATACTTTTTCCTTCGCTTCTGGGCTTCCGATCGGTGGTCAACCGTTCCTCGAACCGCTTAATCACTCGCGACACCGTGGAATTCGCGATTCCCAACGTTTTAGCGATGGAACGATGCGAGAGATCCTTGTTCTCGTGATGAATGCGCAAGATTTTATCACGCACGAGCTGTTCTTTCGACTCCATTTCCGCGAGTTTTGATCACAGGACTTTAAAACTTGCAGGATGTAAATAATGCACTATGAACTAAATCCACCCAAATTTTCATTAAATTCTACCCAACGGTTAAAAAGTTAGAGCAATTTCATAGTGTGGCAATTTCATCGTGGACACCCTTTAGATCTACATCAAAACTCAATCAAAGTGTTTTTTCGACAATTTTTATTTATGAGTTGTGCCAGTATTCCAAAAGAACGACAAAATATGCAAATTATGACAAGTAATAAGCCGAACAGCCCTAGAAGAAAATGCATAAGTAGAAGGATTTTTTTTTCTATTATTTTCATGCTTATTCCCTTTCACGGACTTTAATATCCAATAGCAATATATTGACAGAATAAAAAATTCTCCATTATCTTTATTTAGTGAGATTTCGTTTCGCGTTGGATTGAATACCTCTAGAAATATCCTAGATGGTTTGAGCTGTTTATTGGAATACCTGTAACTAGAAACGAGAAGAAAAATTAGTTTTTTTTTTCATTTAACCAAAGGTAGTTGGAATTAAATGGAAAATTCTAATTATTCTTCTCATTTCTAGTTCTAGAAATAGTTATTGAGAATTTTGCAAATCATTGAAATGTCGCAACATTTGGCTACTATATAAAAACGCAAGATGGATCAACAGTCGAACGTTCCTCCGAAGCAACCGAAGAAGGCCACTACGCGAGCTAAATGTTAACGGACTGAAATTAAAGCGGCCAAAGCTAATTCGTCATCAACTTCTGGCTGGGATGCTGTAGAAGGGTCTTCAACTCCAAGTAGGATATCAGATACAATGTTTATCAACAGCTTGTTGAACTTTCCAATTCAACGAACATTATGTCAATTCTAAACAGTGGTGTGTTGAAATTCGGCGTTCCAAAAGTAGTGGTTGCTGAGAACGGCAGTCAGATTTAAAGCCACGAGTTCCAGCCAAGACATCCGCCATATCCGTATCACACTGTGGCATCCTCATTCCAATGGACTGAATTCCCGCAAGTTTTTCGCACTAAGTCGATAGCAAATCTCCAGCGCCAGATGTGGTTCGGGAGATCACTTCGTACGGTATCATTAATGTTCAGACCGAGCGAACACGACATTGTATTCAGAGACAGGAAGAAACAAAAAGCATGGCGCTGTACAAAGAGTGTCTGCGAAGATTCATTTCAATTCATTAAAACCTGCAATTGTAGTCGAGATGATCGGATCCATCAACTGCAATGTACTTCTTGAGAATCTACGTTATCTGATACGGTGGCACGCTAACCTAAGCAAGGTTTGTGTGCCTGCAGATCAACCGACGCCACTTTCGATATTTTTGGATGTTTTTGGTTGAACAGTACCAACAGACGACGTTCCTCTTGACGAACCGGCTGCGGGCACCTTGAATGGATTAGCTAAGGATGCAGTTGAAGAAGAACTGGAAACTGATGACAGCCCGGAAGATCTTAACCTTCGAGATGATTTCTCGGATGATGCTGCAGGACTGTAACCAGATCCAATTGAAATGGAAGAACCAACCCAACTAAAGGGTGATACGATCAAAATTTGGTCAAGGGAAAACGCGTGTAAATCGGTGAAATCGTTTATTTAAAAAATCAAATTAAATTTCTTTTTCAAGTTCAATTAGTATAAAATTCAGGAAAAATATTCAGTTAGGCTTCGGCTTTTCCAAATCCGAATTGCCGGGCCTTACGCTTGACCCCTGCCATCAGATTTTGTACAGCCACCTTGTCCACCTTCTTCGCCGCAGAAAGCCAGTTTGCCTTGAACTGCTGCTCGTCCTTAGCAGTTTTTTTGGTCTTCTTTAGGTTCCGCTTGACAATAGCCCAGTATTTCTCAATTGGGCGGAGCTCTGGCGTGTTGGGAGGGTTCTTGTCCTTGGGAACCACCTGCACGTTGTTGGCGGCGTTCCACTCCATGGCCTTTTTACCGTAATGGCAAGATGCCAAATCCGGCCAAAACAGTACGGAACAACCGTGTTTCTTCAGGAAAGGCAGCAGACGTTTATTCAAACACTCTTTCACGTAAATTTCTTGGTTGACAGTCCCGGAAGCTATGAAAATGCTGCTTTTCAAGCCACAGGTACAGATGGCTTGCCAAACCAGATATTTCTTGCGAACCTTGACAGTTTCGTGTGCTTGAAAATATCTGCTACCTTTCCCTTCCTTTGCCGTATAAAACTCCTGTCCCGGAAGCTGCTTGTAGTCGGCTTTGACGTAGGTTTCGTCGTCCATTACCACGCAGTCAAACTTCGTCAGCATCGTCGTGTACAGCCTCCGGGATCGCGCTTTGGCCGTCGTATTTTGTTTATCATCGCGATTTGGAGTCACTACCTTCTTGTAAGTCGATAGTCCGGCTCGTTTTTGGCTCGATGCACGGTTGTAGACGATACACCCAGCTTATTTGCGGCATCTCGGAGAGAGAGGTTAGGGTTTCGCTTGAAACTACCGGCAACTCTCTTTGTCGTCTCAGCGGCTTCACGGTTTTCGATTTCCCCCCGATCCAGACTTCCTGGCTGTCGACAAACGTTCCCCAAACACTTTAATTACATTTGTAACGGTTGATTTGGCAACTTTTAGCGATTTTGCCAACTTTGCGTGCGAGTAGCTCGGATTTTCGCGATGCGCGAGCAAAATTTTGATACGCTGCTCTTCTTGCTTGGACGGCATTTTGACAACTGAAGAGTGAATTCCAAAATCAAAATAGGAGCAACATTCTACACACACACACACCTTCAAAATGAGGGGTGTTCAGGTTTTTTAAATGCAAAATTGAAAGAAATACGTCAAGTTGATATTGACCAAATTTTGACCGTATCGCCCTTTAAGAGTCTATAGATGCATTTCGTGCCTCAATCAATTGCAATGTTTTATGATATATTCGACGGATTATTATAATTTGAGATAACTCAATGCAGACGCCTTCCAAATTTGGCAGATCGACAAGCAATCGGTGGAGAGCTTAGAAGAAGACCGGAAGAATAAGCAATGGCTCCCCGCGTGTTTATAAGCAGAAGAACCTTCGTAACAAAACTTAAAACCGGATAGAATACATACATAAGCACTCGGTTACTATTTTGCATGGCATTGGCCTAAAACAAGAATAGTTGAATATGTTCATTGGCAGGAAATTCCTCAATCCAATACTATCAATGTCGATGTTCATTGCTTCTCATTGCTAATTTGTTTTCGAAAAATTCTTTCTTTCTCTCTTCTCTATCTCTTTTTTTTCTCTTTCCCTATGTCTCTCTTTCTCTCTTTCTCTCTTTCCCTATCTCTCTCTTTCTCTATCTCTCTCTTTCTCTATCTCTCTCTTTCTCTCTCTTTCTCTCTTCTCTCTCTCTCTCTCTCTCTCTCTCTCTCTCTATAAACATTTATATATATATAATAATATAAAAATTTTCGAGTGCAGTTATCTTTATAAAGTCCTTTTAAACAAATTTATTCAATGTGTCCTCCATTTTTATCAATAACATCCTCGAGCCGACGCTGCCAGAGCATGCCTTTCGGACGCAGTCCTCCGACATTGACTGCCATGTGCGTGTTCTGGTTGACTTCAGGGTTTCACACTAGGGTGTGATGTTTTGCAGGCTCGTGCTTCAACATATGCCCAAATCGAATAATCCAGCGGATTAAGATCTGGACTGCTAGGGGGCCACAAATCCTTTGGCCAAAACTTCGTGTTATCGTTCAACCATTGTTGGGTTCGATTGGACGTGTGACACGGCGCTTACACTTCGGTATTGATTTTAACTCCAGCATCAATGAAAACAGGCGGCATTTTCAAACCGCTGGACGCCATCAAGCCAAACATCATGACACCAGCCGAATGTTTGGTTTGAAATTTGAATTTCACTTTTTCCGGAACGTTCTCCATTTTCTGCGTGGCTGTTGTCCACAGCATCGATGCTGAAAAGCTTTTCGTCGGAGAACAGGATTATCATTTTTTCCTTCTTCGACAAGGAAAGCAATCTCTTGGAACGAGTCACTCGTAGTTCCTTGACCCGGTGCGTAATCACTCTGGCTCTGGTCTTCTTTGATGATTCTTCGCATGGATGTCTCCGAAATATTGGCTTCCTTTGCAAGATTGCTTATGGAACGCACCGGGTTGCGAGCAATTTTTGCACGGACCGATTTCCGAAGGAAGCGCGGACGTTCGCTTCCCGGCTTCCGCTGATTATGACCATTTTGCAGGGACTTTTTTATGCGGTAAACTGTTGCCAAATGGCACCTTGGCAATCTCTTTCGGCTTCTTCAAACTGGTGATCACTTCTTTCGCGAACATTTTGACGAATTTGCAATAAAACAAATAAAATTTTTGGATGCAGCAGTTGAAAGTAAACATAAACAAATCTCGCGTAACTTTTCAAAAGGACCTATCTAACAATTTGCTTATCCCGAGGAAAACGATCAAGTTGCTACATTGCTTTTAAGGGCTAGCATTGTTGTTGAATTTGCTACAGTAATGGTCTTTGTAGCATGTTATGTTAAAATAACAACGAAAACATCACAAATGTTAGATAGGACATTTTGCTTAACCGAACTTTATTCCAATGATAGCCACATAGGTCATTTCAATTTGTATTATCATTCTATTAGTAAATTAGAACATAACACATAGCAATAGAGATTGCTTTCTCTTTCACACACGCGTTTGCTTCCCAGTGAAAACAATCTTATTCTTTCTTCGTGCCTTCTCGTAGATCAGATCTGGCAAATTCGTATTCAGGGCATTGCCACACAATGTGGTTAACGTCTTGGTAGGAAGTGCAACAGCCACAAATACATGATTGTTAAAATAAAAAGTTTCTGGCATTCACCCATAAATTCGACTATAAAGAACTACTGCACTGGGTCATAATGAAATGTGTGATAGTGAAAGTTCACAGAAAAAAAAGTTGATATTAACGTTAAATTTGGGTTTACCTGGTCCAGAATACGCAAACAATCCCTATTTGGCCTATACGTTTGTTTTAGTAGACGTTTATTTTAGTAGTCGACATTTTGCGCCTCTTTCTTGCGCGTCCGGGAAGCGAAATTTCGGAAGGTTACATCCTGAACATTCGGCAGACCGCAGAGAGCCGTTTTCGGTCAGATCTTTAGGGATTTCCACTTTAACTGTTTGCGCTGCATCCACTTTTGTTCCTGGTACATCTGGATCTGAACCATGACTGGCGACAACGCAACTTTGCTGGCTACCACATATAGCAACTTCCTCAAATTGCGCTGCTGATGAGTGATGCGGATGTGATGAAAATACTGTTGTGGCTGCGGCTGCAAGAAACGACCAATATTCAAGATATATTTTGATTTATATAACCTTATTTTAAGGAACTAATGCACTTACCGAGGAGCAAATCGAACGCAGAATTATTAATTCCTTCCGACATTGTTGGAACGTTATTTTATACTTTCTCCAATCGAACGACCGAAGTACGGATTTGCTCTGTTATGTTTGTTCTGACACTTCAGACGTTTAGCGCGACAGGTAAACTGAAGCGTCTTATCCAACAGTAGAGCATCGCTATTGCGAAATCAGACATCGGACGTTTTGTTGATTTTCAATTTTCTTAATCTTATGAAAACATATCAAAATGCGTGTTTTAACATAATGTTGATAAGTGCAATAGCAATAGTGTGCATTAATTAATTGAATTTGTTTACATTTGTTGCATAGGACCTTTTGAAAAGTTACGCGAGAAATAAACTTTCGACAGAAAGCTACACGAATTAACCCAATACTCAAGTTTGAACATTTTCGCATTATTTTCTGCCGCACCCTGTACATACGATACTTCAGGTTGCATACCGTCAAGCTGAAGAATTTTTTAAAACAATTAAAACTTTTTAGAGATGGTACATGGAACATTTTCATCCATAATTCAGTATGTTAATTGGTAAATTCGGTTTTTTAGGCATAGCATACTGACACAGTCCTTCGCAAAATTCGGCATTCAAGAAATAGTGGTTGCTGAGAACGGCACTCAGATTTAAAGCGACAAGTTCCACCCAAGGCATCCACCATATCCGTATTGTACTGTGGCCTTCTGAAAATGTATTGCACCAAGTCGATAGCAAATCTCCAGCGACAGATGTGGTTCGGGAGATCACTTCGTCTGCCAAGATTCATTGGGCGAATTTCTGACAGTGAAAACCTGCAATCGTTGTCGAGAAGATCGGATGAGATTTCTGCAATGTATTTCTTGAGAATCACAATGTTTTTGGTTCATTGGTACCAACAGACGACGTTCCTCTTGACTTGATTGCGGACAACTCGAATGGATTAGCAAGAATGGAGAAGAAGAACTGGAAACAGCTGAAAAGAAACTACCGGAAGCTCACTGAGGAAAATGCGCCGAAAAAGATACCCAGCAAGACTCGATCATAACATAAAACTGCTAATAAGCGGTTCCATATCATTTCAGCAACGAGTAATTTTCATATTTTTTGATTTGCATGAAACCTTGCATACACGTTTTTGGGGAAGAAAAACGCCGTTTTGCATACTTGGTTCGCCATTTTGAATCTAGCCTTACTTATGAGAAGGGCCTATGAAAAATGCACATGATATCTTCAAAAAATTGTATCTCGGAAACGGTTTGTCCGATTGGTTTGGTGTCTTCGGCGAAGTTTTAGACAATTGTTGGTGCTATATGGAGAAAATATGCACGGTAAAAAAAAAGTTTGGTTTTTGTGTTTTGAACTAAAATATAGATTTTCCCTTAAAAGTTACCTGTCAATAATTTTTTAATTATTCTTATGTTATAGCTGACTTAAAATGCTATCTAGTGCACAGTGAGTTGTTCTGGAGAAAAATAGGTTACAATGAAAAAAAAAATTTAAAAAAAATTACAATTTTCAAAAAAGCTATTAAGAAAAGTCAAAAAAGTTTGTCACCCTAATTTTATGAAAGTTCATCAAATTTGCAAGCAAAAAGTACTTAGGTAACATTTTTTTAAGATGCACCGTTTAGAAGATATTACTGATTTAATATTGATTTTTTTGATAACTTAATAAGTTTTGGCCCTTTTCGGATGTACTCCGTGTTTTTTCAGTTTCAAAAGTATTTTTTTCGGAAAGATTGGAAAATTTTGAGTTAAAATGACACTGACAGCTTAAAGATTCGAGTGAAATTCTCTGCCTTAAAAGTATTTTGAAAAACAAGTTACAAAATCCCACTATCAGGAACAATGATTTCTTCCAGTTATTTTTGGTGTATTGTGTTGAAAATGTGCATTCAACTCTTGCATATCGCCTAACAGTTTAATCCATTTAAACTGGATGTGTTTATACTGTGCATATTTTCTCTCTATTGCCGAACATTGCCCCAGACATCAAACCGATGAGACAACTCGATTTCGAGATACACCTTTTGAGAACTGCAAATGCAAGCTCCTCAATTAGCAAGATTCAAAGAGCGAATTAAGCTTATTTTTCAGGGATGGTGATTGTGCGCAATAAAAAATAACATTATATGTTGGATATCATCAGTTTATTTTTATTCCTGTATTTTTATAAAATTATTGTTTACACAACTTTCTTAACAATATCGAATATTTTGGCATCATTGTCAGGACAGTTTGAATAAAGCTTTGCCTTTATTGTATTTTCTGATAGAGGAAGAAATGAGTGGAATTTTTGAGTTCCTTGAATTGTTTTTGCATTATTATATTGATTATTTAGCTGCAAAGACATATTTTCGTATTCTTCTGTAGTAGAATAACAAAATGACAACTTTGTAAGTTCTTCTTCTTTTCGTTTGTTTGCCCAATTAAACAACTCTCTTGCAGTCTTTATCGGGTGTTCGCGTTCTTTGGCTAAACTTGCTCTGGTAGCCATGCGTTTTATCGTACCTCCAATAGCATCGCATGGACCTTTTCCGTGCGATGTTGCGAAGAAATGCCATTCAGCGTCAATACCATACTTTGACTTAAATTTACAAAGGCTAGAAAAGTTTTTCGGTTTTTATACTGTGAAGCAGCACCATCTGACATAAAATAATTTTTTTTATGTTTTTATTTTGATCAATTTGTAAAAAGTTTATCATTTTATCAATAAACAAATTAACAGCGACTGAATCATGTCTTAGTTCTTCAGAAATTATAATGAAGCTAAAATGTTTAATTTGCATATTTTCAGTATAATATATTACGAAAGGATGGATTGTGGCCTGTTGCACGTTCCAATGGTGTGATTGAACTTCATCCTGCAAAATGAAGCTGTAATTTTCAGAAAAGTCACAAATAGCTAAAAATTCACCATCTTGCAAGTTTTGTTTTGTAGTTTTCAAAAAATTGGATTGTTCGGTTTTTACAAAATCATGCGGAATCAAACTTTCTAATTTTGAGCTGAAAAATGAAACAAACTCATCGGTTTGCTTTACAATAGTTTCTAAATCACATCTGTCAGTGGTAACCCATTGTTCGAATGAAAGCTTTTCAACAAAGTTTTCTTCCAGTTGTTTCAATAAACTGTCTTCTAAAACTGAGGTATCTGGGCAGTTTTTACATCTTCGTAGATGGCAATGAGTTGTCTTATTTTCGCAAAGTAATCTATTCGTTAATGTTTTTAGATCATTCAAGACATTGTATTTTTTAAGCTATGTAGAATTAAATTGACATTTTCATGCGTAGTGCAAACGCAAACATTATGTGTTCCTGTGATAGTCAATAGTTTACATTGCCTTGGCCGGAGAGCTTGCAAATGATGAAAACCCTATTTTTACATTGACGTACATTTCATTAAAGCGATTAAAAGCTTCTCTCAATGTCATCATTAACAATCTTTTCTGAACAGCTAATCTCTTATTTCCTGTCTTTACGCTAACAAAATCTCTTTGGCCTGGCATTGCACGGCTTATATCATCGTCCTCAAAAAAATTCAAAACCAGTTCTTTTGTTTCATTACTCAAAGCTTTTCCAGAGCTTGAACCTTGAGATGAATCAAATACATTATCTCTTTCCTTTCTTGCATCTGATGCCATATTATTTTTGCCATACTGGTTTTAAATTCGTCTACAATTTTTTGTACTGACCATGATTTTGGTAACAATGATAAAATTGATAGTTTTTCTTGCCTTGTGGCTGAATTTAAAAATTTCATTTTCATATTTTCTATGACTTCATCAAACTCGTTTGCTTTTTCTGTTTTAGCGTCCAATTTAAAAGATTTCTTCGTACACCTTCGACGATTTCAGCGCACTTTTTTCAGGATAGTGAACATTTTTAACCTTACCTAAATCTATAGGCGAAACACGAATAGCTGCTATTCCTCGGTTGAATATTTCGACGTCTACAGGCATCGTGAAGTCTTCATTTGATTGAATTGTGCTTAGCGTTGACGCTGATGGTATCGTGACCAAACTTTCATAGCTTTGCGAATCAGGTACATCAGGTATGGTCTGAACAGTTGGCATCCTTGAGCCGCCGGCTACGCTTTGTTCTTCGTTTTGGGTGAGGTGAGCTCTTGAATCAATATGTAGACGGCAAGACGAACAAATACGAAAATCCTTGGTGTTGAGTGTGGATACCTTGGAAAATCCAATTGATTTTAGTTTTTGGATGATACCATCCGTGAGATATCGCAGCTCTTTCGAACACTGAATGTCTTTGAATGGGCGAATACATTTTATTTTACTCATTTTGTAATCTGTAACATAGACAATATTTTCCAATTGTTAGTTTTGTACGAAAATATCACAAAACATATAATTAAAATGTGTATTTAAAACTTACCTTTGCACCAAAACGTGTTACACTTTCCTTTACAATTATTATGTTATCAAACAACACTAGATCTCGTTCAAAAACACAGGATTATGAGCTGAAATTACTATAATCACTATGCTACTAGCAACCTTTCTGCATTTACTGTTTGGTAGATACTGGATTAATTCAGAACCGAGTCAGACATTATTATACAGCTCACGGGTAGAAATCATAGAATACTGGGTAAAGACTGTTGGAAGATAGGTGGAGTTGAACGCTCAGGTATCGTCGAACCTTCAGGTACGAGTTTGGAGAGTTGGAGCGAGGTAGATTTGCTGGCATAGGTATATTGTTATTGAAGAAGATTGTAAATTGTATATACCTGGAATGAATAAAGAGTGCGGCGGTTGTTGATTGAGGTATCAGTCGGCAGCCGTCTAGTTTGATGGAAGGTGACTAAGACTGCGTTCTTTTTGTTTATTATTAAGAAACGGTCATCGACGGAGCTAGCCTCGTTATGGCCAGCGTGGCCATGGTGGACTAGTTCCAACAAAGACCATGTTTACAATCACCAACTGTACGTAGTACAGCTAACTGGTATCTAATTACCTGTATCTAATACTTGTTAGCACGTTTTCAGCACAACGCACCAAAAATCACTTGAAGAAATCATTGTTCCTGATAGTGGGATTTTGTAACTTGTTTTTCAAAATACTTTTAAGGCAGAGAATTTCACTCGAATCTTTAAGCTGTCAGTGTCATTTTAACTCAAAATTTTCCAATCTTTCCGAAAAAAATACTTTTGAAACTGAAAAAACACGGAGTACATCCGAAAAGGGCCAAAACTTATTAAGTTATCAAAAAAATCAATATTAAATCAGTAATATCTTCTAAACGGTGCATCTTAGAAAAATGTTACCTAAGTACTTTTTGCTTGCAAATTTGATGTACTTTCATAAAATTAGGGTGACAAACTTTTTTGACTTTTCTTAATAGCTTTTTTGAAAATTGTAATTTTTTTTATATATTCATTCTCTGATGAGAAAGTGTACTTTTCCACCGCGAATAACAAAAATTTCAGCAAAATTTTCCACCAACTAGGGTAAGTAACGACTTAAGCGCCCAGAGACCCTATTCCAAGCACGGGGTTAACGATAACCTACAACGCTCATTTTTGCAGTATGGTGCTCCATCCAGTGAAGCACCATACTGCAAAAATGAGCGATTGTGGATAACGATTAACCCGTGCTGGAATAAGTCTCGAACGATCGTTACCTACCCTACAACCAGTTTCAGAGTTCGCCTTCATTGTAGAAAAAAGCGGTTGCCAATACAGACAGACCACTTCACCGGACTGCGGCGGCCGCCGACTGGATGTTTACTGCTTACCTCATGCCCCCTTTGCCCTCCAACCGGGCGATTATTGGTTAAGCACATGAGAACAACGGCACATGTTGTTTATACTTGTTTACCATAAACCAACAACGATCGCAACCGCCGCCGCTGTATCGTGGGCGATGAGGAATCGCACAGCTGGAGTTTTAAACATTTCTTTTGCAGCATCCTTCCCCTCCCCAACGAGCGACGCCCAACGACTCGCTGCCCCACCCCTCGAGCTGGGAAACGGTGGAGCATCATGGTGGTTGGTGGTGGTTCGATGGCAAAGTGTGTCATCCCCTCATCGACGAAGTCGTCGTGAACCAGATGTCCGGAACAGACGGGTGGCAACTTGTAGCTTGTTGTTGTAGGTTTTACTGTTCAATAATAATGACATGTGCGAAAAAAAAATGATTAATTTCCTTCTGGCCGAGCCGAGCGGTTGAAAATATTTTCTACTGTTGCGCCGTTCGGAGGAACAGAACCGAAGTCATTGATTGAGTGTGAACCGCATCGAAGTTGTTTTCTCACCTGCAAATCATCACTGCTCAACGTCAGATTTTGCGGAATTTTTGTTTGCTTGAATAGAAAATCACGAGAAATTTGGCACTTGGCAAAAAAACAAAACAAAACACGTCAATAACCAGGCGCACAGCCTACTGCGACAGTGGGCGATTTTCTGTTGAACACGGTCACCTTTCGGGACGTGAACTGTCTCCATTAAACCGCAACCTAAGACAACTGACAGTTTGATAAAAGTACAAAGGACACGCGGGGGTGGTTTGATATAGGTTCGGCAGGATCATTTTCGCCCGTGGAGGCAAGCAAGGAGAACTCGAAGGAACAGAAGCCAGTTTCCACATCTTTTATTAGACACATCTCGACAACACCGTCAGCGGTTGCGCTCTTCTTTTGCGTCAATTTTGCCCCGTTGCCTACACACAATTGCTGAGAAAACATCCAATTTCCCATTGGCGGCAGTGGCGCTTCCTTACGTTATGTTACACAACGTAACGTAGCCTTTCGCTGCTACTGCTGCCTCGTATTATGCTGGTTGAGCTGTGTATGACAAGACCGGCCTTCCTCCCGACCGAGAGGAGAAGTGATTGTTTGCCTTCCATCATAGGCTGCGAAAGTCGTCTTCGACATCGTCATCGTCTCTGTTTGTTGACTTGCCTGCCACTCGAAAGATGGATGAGGATGGCACTTTCCTGATGCACATATGTATGAAGCACCCCCCGCCAAGGCACATCATTACCAGAGCTGCTGGGCCCCTCTATATGTAACATATGGCGAGATGGGAATGCCAAGGATCTAGTTTGCATAAACAAATTTTGCGGTTTCACAGCGGGGGTGGACTTGTGTGTGTTCGAGGGGGGGTTACATGATCGATTTTCCAACCACACTGACAGTATGCACCGTGAAAGGCTCTATTCTCATCGAATCGTCACTCGTGGTTCGAAGCTGAATAACTAGAATCAATTATGAACTTCGATAGCTGAAATTTGAAGAGATCTCATTTACATGCAGTAAACGCTGGGTTGGCGATAGGAGCGGCTCAAATTGGTTGGATACTGACGCCACCGCCCCAATTCAATAAACTGTGCAATGATGCATCCATACACGAGATTGAGGGATGCGAAATTCAGCAACTAGTGGTGGTTTCGACTTCAAGCCGTGTCAAGCTTCTGCACTCAAAGACCAGATTGAGCATAATTTTTCAGGAAAATATTCAAAACTAGCGGAGCCCGGTTGCAACCTCTTATTAACCTCGCGTAATAGAAAGTATCCCCTAAGCTTCGAGAAAGTTTCATCCTGTTTTTCACAGAAGTATCTACCTGAACATCTGGGAATTCCTGAAGTTCAAAAAAGTTTCATTCTGTACATCTGGAGTTTTCGATTTTAAACTTCGGGACAGATCTCTAGCACTTATGAGTAGTTGCAATTAAGCTCTTTTGTTTTATTTGT